>SJYW01052660.1:661668-733336 GCA_006410735.1 Raphicerus campestris | reverse complement strand
CAGGGATCGAACCTACATCTACTGCATGTCCTGCATTAACAGAAGGATTCTTTGCCACTCACCTGGCTATCCTCACTTTCAAGTTTTAGAAATATATATTTTTAACACTCCTCTTTATAATACTCAGACAGATTCTGGTTTTCTTTCCAAGTACTTTAACCATGCCAGAAGAGAAAGAACTCATCTATGTTTGAATGGACTCAATCCTTATGGTGCCACACATCAAAACTGGATTGTGACAGAACCCACTTTCAGTTCTTGGTGTCTCAGTCCATAGAATTCAGTCAATCCAGAACTTTCAGGCTGGTTTGATCAGTAGCTGACCTATTCATTTCAGTTTATCAAGGATTCAAACTATGGCAGATATTCCTTTTACACTGCTGACAAAATCTTTTTGTCTCCGCAGTAATTTTTGACTGAGATTTATTGACCTTCATCTCTTTCCTTATAATAGGCAATTAGTAACCCCTTATTCAGACCTTCAATTCTACTTGTCACAAACTTACATGAAAAGAGAAAAATTAACTCAAGTATGGATGAGGATGGAAACTTTGTTCAAATTGTAATTTGAAAATCTTTTTTTGGAAAAAAAGTTATTATTATCCTTGATAAAAAGTTTAATTAATGTTCAAATAAATTTTAATGAGAATAAGACCATTTCTGAGAACTCAACTATCCACTCCTTCAGTGGACTGTTAAACTTGGAAGGGGCCTAATGACCAATCTTGAAGTATTGTGCAATAATACTTAACTAAGTTCTTTTTTCTTTTATATAGTACAACAAAGATTATCTAATCATGACTCTTATCTATACCATTTCCCCCATTAAAGTAAATCTAATTTTTAAACTGTTAAAAGTCTTTTCTCCTGCAACAAGGTTGTAGTAAAATTTTGGCACATGCACACAAAAAAATTGTCTAAATTTTTTCCACCAGGTTATTAGTTAAAGTTACTTTTTGTTTTGTATTCATCTTTTCAGCTACCCAAATAGGTTTTAAGTATTTCAACAGCTTTATTTATAGTCCAACTCTCACATCAATAAATGACTACTGGAAAAACCATAGCTTTGCCTAGATGGGCCTTTGCTGGCAAAGTAACGTCTCTGCTTTTTAATATTCTGTCTAGATTGGTCATAATTTTTCTTCCAAGAAACAAGTGTCTTTTAATTTCATAGATGCAGTCACCTTCCGCAGTGATTTTGGATGTGAGAATTGTATGGATGTATGGATACCTGTATGGATGTGAGAGTTGGACTATAAAGAAAGCTGAGTGCTGAAGAATTGATGCTTTTAAACAGTAGTGTTGGAGAAGACTGTTGAGTCCCTTGGACTGCAAGGAGATCCAAGCAGTCCATCCTAAAGGAATCAGTCCTGAATATTCATTGGAAGGACTGATGCTGAAGCTGAAATTCCAATACTTTGGCCACCTGATGCAAATAACTAACTCACTGGAAAAGACCCGGATGCTGGGAAAGATTGAAGGCAAGAGGAAAAGGGTACAACAGAGGATGAGATGGTTGGATGGCATCACCAACACAATGGACATGAGTTTGCTCAATCTTTGGGAGTTTGTGATGTACAGGGAAACCTGGCATGCTGCTGTCCATAGGGTAGCAAGGAATTGGATACAACTGAGCAACTGAACTGAACTAAACTTCAATAGCAGAGGATACAAACTCTTTTCTCTTCTTCTTTTTTTCTTTTTGATTCCTGGTTGTTGTTGTTTTTGAGTCACTCAGTCATGTCTGACTTTTTGCAACCCCACGGACTGCAGCATGCCAGGCTTCTCTGTCCTTCACTATCTCTAAGAGTTTACTCAAANAGGGTAGCAAGGAATTGGATACAACTGAGCAACTGAACTGAACTAAACTTCAATAGCAGAGGATACAAACTCTTTTCTCTTTTTCTTTTTTTCTTTTTGATTCCTGGTTGTTGTTGTTTTTGAGTCACTCAGTCATGTCTGACTCTTTGCAACCCCATGGACTGCAGCATGCCAGGCTTCTCTGTCCTTCACTATCTCTTAGAGTTTACTCAAACTCATGTCCATTGAGTTGATGATGCCATCCTACTATCTCATCCTCTGTTGTCTCCTTTCCTCCTGCCCTCAGTCTTTCCTGGTGCAATATCTAACACATAGTAGATGCTGAAAAATTTTGCTGACTAAATAAAGATCCACCAAAAAGAGGAAATGGGCAGAGAGGTAGGGCATAAAGTAGCTTTAAAGAGGCTAAGGAAGGAAATTAATTTGATATCCCACTTTTTTTTTCTGAGTCTCTGGGATGTCATTACAATAGAACAGACCAAATGCATAATGGAATACTAAGATGCAAGTCACTCAAGTTCTCTGCTCAGTAAGGCATACAGAAAACATTTTGGTGAAGTACAACTTGGGAATACATTGAAGATGGTTAATAAAACATTTTATTGCATTACAAACTTGGAAATCCATTGAGGATGACTAATAAAATATTAAAATAATATGAATAATGCTTGTGATTAGGTCCAAATAAGAAGACCATAATATACCCCAAGAAGTTCTCTGAAAGCAATGAGGGAAACTTATTAGTGAGCTTTACTATGAATGTGTGCAGGCATACCTAAGTTGCTTAGATATGCTGAGTCGCTTCGGTCATGTTTGACTCTTTGCGACTCTATGGACTGTAGGATACCAGACTCCTCTATCATTAAGATTCTTCAGGCAAGAATACTGGAATGGATTGTTATGCTCTCCCCCAGGGCATCTTCCTGATCCAGAGATTGAACTCATGTCTCCTTAGTCTCTACATTGCAGGCAGATTATTTGCCCACTGAGATATTATCAAACCCTATGATAGAGGCAGAGCATTGTAAATCAGCATATGTTTAGCACACCTGATATATATATAATAGAAATATGATAGTAATCTGAAGATTTGATTTAATACAATTTGGATCACCATTGTCATCCTAAGAACTGGATTCCTCAGGCTATCCAGATGTTTAAAGGAATCAAGAGTCAGATTTAACAGCTGTATTTAATGTGCATCAAAAGACTTTCTTGGGCTGAAAATGTATATGGAATTCATGATAATATCAGGATGCTGAAAAGCTGTTTGATAGTGAATTAGATTGCATGGGTGGTGGGGTAGGGAGTGGGGCAGGAAAAGAGTAATACTTGAATGCATTATCTAAACGTTTTCCTGTGATCTGTCTTTGTCAAAATGGCAGGCATAAGCCACACAGCAGAGACACTAGTCAGACTAGCAACCAGAAGAAATATACTCACTCCAAGGGTATATAGCTTATATTATTCATAGGACTTTTAGGTAGAAGCCAGAGGACCCAAGCAATGTTCATATTTCATTTATGCTTAGTGCTATTTCTTTTAGAGAAGACCAAAAATACAGCGAGTCATTTGAAATAACAATAATTACCTATATAATACTTCATGCCTGGCACTACTTTAAATGTTTTATAATTAATTTGTTAAGTATTTAATTAGTTCTCAAAACAAGTCTAGGAGGTGCATGTTGTCATTAAGCCCATTTTGTAGATGAAACAGCTGGATGAATGAGGTGAAATGATAGTCAAAAGCTGCACAGTTGGCAGAGTAAGTCTCCAACTTACTTACTTCAACTCCAAGCAGCCTTGCTCTAAAATCGGCTTTTATATGTATGTCCTTCTATTTGATCTATGAGTCTCTTCCATGGAATCCCCATTTTACTACGTATTGTAACTTTATAAAGAATGTGTGCTCAGTCGCAAAGTCCTGCCTGACTCTTTGCAACTACATGGGCTGTAGCCCACCAGACTCCTTGGTCCATGGAATTTCTTAGGCAAGAATACTGGAGTGGGTTGCCCTTTCCTTCTCCAGGAAATCTTCCCAACCCAGGGATCAAACCCACATCTCCTGCATTGGCATTCCGATTCTTCTCTAAATTTTATAAAAAGAGATATTCTGAGAAAACATAGAAAACTGGTTAAGATCTCAGATTCTACTTTGTGATTTGGTCTATGTTGAGTAATTGAAGTCTTTTTTCTCATGTGTTTAACTATAGTAATAATAGTTTCTGCCTCATAGGATTATCATAACAATAAGATTAAAATGTAAAAGGTCTACTATTGTTCTTGGTGTTTGGTATATTTAAACCTGTGTCTAAATTTATGTTTAAATAGTGATATAGACCAAGATACAGTTATACAGATTGAATGAAAGGTATAAATATCTGTTATTACTGATAGTGCTATAAATATTACTTTAGAAATGAGGACACTGCATCAACATTAGATTACCTTCCTGAGTCACAAAACTCTTGAAACCAAAACATGGAAGATCAATTTCTATAGATTATATTTTTAATCCTAATATGTCAAGAAGTCCTATTGTTTGAATGGAAAAAAATCAATAGCTATCAACTAACTTCCATTCTTTACTACATGTCTGTTAAAGCCAGAAGTCTCTTTATTTACTTTTCAACTCTTACACCCTAAAACTGCTCTAGAACACTGCCAAATTTTTCTTCCTATGTCTCAGCCCCTTTCAGGTCCTGTTGGTTTCTTCTTTTTCTCTATATCCTCCTTTGATTATGTAGATAGCTTTAGCAGGTTGATCTCCTAGTATCTAGCTCATAAGACCCCATACTAATATTTCTTATTTTATCCCATAATGATCCCTGTAATAAATTTGACAGCTTCTGCAGAAGATCAAGTACTTCTCCAGACACGTTTGTTTACATTGTCTTGTGTAAAAGTATTTTGCATTTGCTTATTATTTAAAGTAGTCTTTTGAGTTTAAGGGAATCTGAGGCAATATTCATTGTTCATGTTTGTTAAATGGCTATTTCTCAATAAGTTAAAATATTTATAACCAAGAAACATAACTGTGGTTTGGTAGGTTCTCATATTCCTGATGAAACTCTTCTCTTATTTACGTTCAACCATTTACACAAAGGGCTTCCCTGGTGGCTCAGACAGTAAAGCATCTGTCTGCAATGCCGGAGACCTGGATTTGATCCCTGGCTTGATAAGATCCCTTGGAGAAGGAAATGACAGCCTACTCCAGTACTCTTGCCTGGAAAACTCCATGGACAGACTGTAGCCTACGCTACAGTCCATGGGGTCGCAAAGAGTTGGACACACCTTAGCAACTTCACTTCACTTCATTTATACAAATAGAACCAAATGCCATCTCACTCAATCTCTGTAAGTGTGTGCTCACTGAAATTCTCTCAAAACTTACTTAGTCTCATTGCATATAAAATTGGTTCATATGTCTGCAACTATTATTGTATGACCTTAAATATGTTGCAGCATATTAAAAATTAATTTTTAAGTTCAAAGGGAAAAAAAACTAAAGCAACAGCAAAAACTAAGATTTGCTTCTCCTAAGATAGAGTCTAATTCAGTTGCAACATCAAGATTGGATACATGTTTTCTGAAAACATGAACTCCTACAAAGTACAGAAGAGCTTTTTAAGTGTGGGTTCATTCTTTTCATTGATTTAAAAAATTCAGTGCGCTACAAGGAGCAGTGAACTGCTATCCTGACTTATGAATAAGGAAATTTCCCAAGGTGCTTTGTGATAAACTCATTTCTGGTGTCGCATACACCACTTGACACCAAATAAAACTTCTTTTTCATATCACAGTTAAACCATAAATAATCTCTTGCTTGGTCTTCTCTATTAAGGGCTAAGAAGTCTAGCTGAGACCATGAGATGCTTTATAAACTCTGCATTCAGTTATTGCCACCAGCTACTGTGCTCTACGGGTTCATGCTGTCAGCAAGAAATTTCATTTGAATTACATTATTGGATTTGAGAGGGGGGACTATATTTTGTCTGCCCCAAAACTGACACCTATTGAAAAGGTACAATTTACATATATAGAAGAACTAGCAAACTACATGTTTACTAAACCTATCAGTGTAAGTCTGGATCCATGAAAGTTATATCTACACAATAGGTCAAAATATATAAAGTTTTAGGCAGTAGTGACATCTCAATTGTTGGAAATGTTGCCTGCTTCTCTGTGATTTTTAATGCCCCCTTTAATCTATTTAAGAATTTCCATATTAAACAAGTATTTCTTTTTTTTATTTTCAGCTTTTATTTTCTGATATACTTACTAAAAAGAAAATATCCAAAACACATGTTAAGCCTATACTATGAAAACAAGTTTCCAGTCATTTATCCTAATACTATAGCCAGTGGCTTATAATTCCAGTTCCTAGAATGTATCACTGGATTTTGTTGGTCTCTGTGTGTATGTGTGTGTGTGCATGTGTGTGTGGGTGTCTGTATAATAGGCATACTGTTACTAGCAATATCCTTTAAGAACCTAGAAATTTGAATTCAGAAAATTTGGATTTTGTCCTGATTCTACCATTTATTAGCTAAAGGATCTTGAAAAGTCAAGTTGTCAGACTCAATATCCTCAGCTATTGCTGGACAAGAGTAAATGAGATACTATACGAAAAACCATTTGAGAAAGTACACTGGGATACAGTGTTTGTAACTGTTGTTACATTCAATACACTGTATAGGAAAAATAGGAATTATCCATTTGACTTTAATATCTTTAATAAATTTCTGCCAGATTAAGCACTCTCATCATGTATATTTTTAATGATTTTTAAGTGATAACACAAGAGCAAATGTGTGAAACCCTGAAGATTCTGCTATTCAAGGTGTCAGCTAGTTCAGAGTCATACTAACAGTGCAATTGCAGGGCCAAGGAAGAAGTATTCTGTCCATCATTTAAGTATTTGACTTCATTCCAACATGACCCAATTCATCTGACACTATCTGAACTGCAGGTGGCTAGTTAGTTGTGTAATTACAGTTCTACAGTTTTAGTTTAATACTTTGGACTCAATTTAGTTGTACAAAGAGAATGCAAGATCACCACATAGATTAAGTCTTTAAAGACTTTTGATCCTTTTGTATTTTAATAAATTTTCCAAATGCTATTATTGCTTCTCTTAAAGACTTGATTCCTGAAAGAGTTTGCTCTTTACAAGCTTAATATCTGCTGAAGAAAGCTACAGAAAAATGTTCAATAATGGGAACTCTAAGCCTTCATTCTCATAATCAACATAAGCTTTGAATCTTTATCAAACTTTTATCAAATGTTCATTACATTCTATCCTTTAAGCTCATGCTGACTTTACTCATGAACTCTTTATTGTAAAGTTTATATTTCTTTGTTTTGCTTTGGAAAACACTTTATTAAGAGTGTTTTTACTCTTGTAGGGAAACTATTATTTTTTACTTTCATTTTTCATATGGAATTTGTCAGAGGTTCAGTGTTAATAGCTTTCTATGTAGTAATGTCAACATAAAACTAGTGAAGATTATCACATTAGATTAAATTTATAATTCGTATTCCAGTTACGTTAAAATTTGCCTATAGTTAGGTTCATCTCTAAAAGAATTTAGCATTGGTTGTTTTCTCAATGACTTTTAAATATTTATCTTTAATAATCTCTACCTTATTTATGAAAATGATAATGATCATCTTGTGATTTATTTTTATACTTTAAAATTTTAAATTTTATACTTTAAAAGCTAAGTTACTGGTAGAAAAAATGCTAAAGTTATTTGAGTTGAAATGCTTTGTGTTTACACATTTATTCATACCCTTTATTGTTCAACATTGATTCATTTGGTATCTACTCTGCACTGTGAATAGCACTGGACAGTGTGCTCAAAGCTGGGTAAACTCTATCCCCTGCCTTGAGGGGACTTGCGGTCTAGTGAGGAAGAGAAAGTGTTAAATATACAAATATAAGTGCCTTAGTGCATATGCCCTGTAAAAACTGACCAGTAAATGACTTTCTCTGCCTCAAAGATTGGGGGAGATTTCATAAGCCTTGATATTTGAGCCGAATTATGGTGAAAACACAGGACCATCAGATGAAAATGTATTTAAAAAACTAAATAAGGCAATACATAAAAAGTAGAAAGGTCATTACAGGCAGAAGTGTGCCACTGCCCTCTGAATACACTGGCCCTGGACTTCCCCTGGCAGAAACGAGTGAGAATGTCCTTCCTTGTTTTGCTGCATGTAGCTCTCTTGTAAGGATGTTTGTAGAGTTGGTGTCTCACAGGAGCTCCGATCCAGGGCAAAATCCTAACCGTGGCTTATATTCAAAATTTTCCAGCTTCATAGATGCATAGTGAGAGAGAATATTTTGTCTGCTTAAAACAATAGAAAAATTCAGAAGAAGAATGATCATTAATATGTTTTTAATTTAAATTATATTTAGTATTTGTAGGGTTATGGCATAGATCCACTTTATGTATTTTTCCAGTTGCTATGAACAAACTTTACATGTAAAGTATCGTCAATAAGAGTAATATGCTTGGTATTTTGTTGCTGTTACTTGAGTATACAGAATTTTGAAGAGTAGCGTTTCATACTGTTTCTTTTTTGTGTTTGTAGGATATGAAAATTCAATCTAGAGCACATACGATGAACAGTTATTTCCTAATAATTAATATGTATGGTAATTACCAAGTATTATTGACTAGATGTTTGTATCCTCACAAATTCATATATTGAAGTCCCACCCACCCCTCCTATGATGATACTTAGAGATGGGGTCTCTGTGAGGTAATTAGTCTTAGATGCGCTCGCTCATGGGTGTTCCTCAGGGTTCGATCAGTGTCCTTATAATCCAGTCCCATCGCTTCATGGAAAATAGATGGGGAAAAGTGGAAATAGTGACAGATTTGTTTTCTTGGGCTCCAAAATCACTGCAGATGGTGACTCTAGCCATGAAAATAAAAGACACTTGTTCCTTGGAAGGAACACTATGACAAAGCTAGATAGCATATTAAAAAGCAGAGACATCAGTTTGCTAACAAAGGTCTGCATAGTTAAAAGTATGGTTTTTCCAGTAGTCATGTACAGGTGTGAGAGAAGACCATAAAGAAGGCTGAGTGCCAAAGAAACGATACTTTTGAACTATGGTGCTGGAGAAGACTCTTGAGAGTCCTTTGAATAGCAAGGAGATCAAACCAGTCAAACCTAAAGGAAATCAACTCTGAATATTCACTGGAAGGATTACTGTTGAAGCTGAAGTGCCCATACTTTGGCTACGTGATGCAAAGAGGAAATTCATTGGAGAAGACCCTGATATTGGGAAAGATTGAGGGCAGGAGGAGAAGAGGGTAATGGTGACAAAGACTGAGATCATTGGATGCCATCATCAACTCAATAAACATGAGTTTGAGCAAACTCCAGGAGATGGTCAAAGACAAGGAAGCCTGACATGCTGCAGTCACAAACAGTTGGACAGGACTTATCAATTGAACAACAACAAAGACAAGAACAGAGAAACTGCAGCTTCTATCATGTGAGGCTACTGCAAGAAGGGAAACACCATCTGCAATACAGGAAAAGAGCTATCACCAGGAACCAAGTCAGTCAATCAACGTCTTAATCTTGGACATTCCAGCTTCCAGAACTGTAAGAAATAAATATTGTTTAAGCCACCCAGTTCATGTTTTTTTGTTACAACAACCTGGGCAGACTGAGACACCATTTCATTTGTGCATTTCTGCACACTCAAAACATTTTTAGACAAACTAGGAAGTGTTAAAATGCTGAGTGTACCTTGAACTTAGGTAAGTTTTCTATATCTTTACTATAGATTTTCTACAAGTCACTACTCTCACTTTTTAACTCCAACTTCAGAACTTTATACCCAATGCTCTTATTTTCAGTGTGAGCTTCACTTTTTGTTTTCCAGAAGTGTCAGGAAATTTTGTTTGAGTAAATAAAATAAAATTTTAATGAAGTTACATATTGGTCGTGGTTTGTTGGTTTATTTTTTTTTACTTTTTCCATTTTCATGCAGATAATAAGGGAATTTCCATCTTTGAACTCTGTCCTTGCTTGGCTCAGTGTGACAACTGCTTAGCAATATCTGTCAGGATTGTATTTCAATGATATTCTGGCTGTGAACCTGAGAAGACTATGCTGGGATAAGTAAGGTCCCAAGGACATATGCCTTAAATATTTGTGCTAAAGGCACAAATGTTGCTTGTTTGCACATCCTGTCATGATGTCATGATCAAATCATTTTTCCTTCTCCAGCTTTTCTATTTTGAATGCACTGTCTCTAATCATATGGCTAAGAATAGATCTGTAATGATGAAGCCTTAATATATAGAAATGCTCATCCAAGGTTTCCTACCAGTGGATTGTTTTTCCTCCTTTTAACAAAATCAATACCTCAACTGAACTTACAGACCTTTATCTCCCCAAAAGAAATGTCCAGAATAGCAATCTTTAGGCATTCTGTATATAAGGGAATGTTCTATAGTCTGGTATTACAGTGTGTTTGTTTGGGGGGGAGGGACTATGCCCTAAGATTCAGCCACATACTTGAAGAAAACACAATATGGTAAAGCGGATAGGAAGCTGAGCTCTTCTCTTTTTCTTGACCTTCAGCTTCTCTATAGAATGCTCCTGAATTGGTAATACCCAGTGTAACTACAGAGCTATGAAACTAATACATAAATTTACCTTAAGAAGACAGCACTCTNGTAAAGGGGATGGGAAGCTGAGCTCTTCTCTTTTTCTTGACCTTCAGCTTCTCTATAGAATGCTCCTGAATTGGTAATACTCAGTGTAACTACAGAGCTATGAAACTAATACATAAATTTACCTTAAGAAGACAACACTCTCTTGCTTTTCCCTCCAGTACATTAGATACTCCTATGGCTTTATTCTTATACCAGAGCCCTTTAAAATAAGCCTTGCAAAATGCTCTTAATTTTGTGGAGGGATCTATGCTAATTCGAGGTTAGTTCCTTGCCCATGTTCTTACTATGGCAAAACCAGGATTCCAACATTAGATGTTTTCTTCAAAAAAAATCTTGCTTTATCAGGTAATCATATAAATAGATCACTATAATAATGAACTAGACAATGATTCTATGTTAAAAATCAATGAAGAAACTATGTGGTGAAGATTGTCAGAAGAAATGTAGAAGTGTATGTGAAGAACAAATTTAATGAAACTGCTTATTTAAGGATTTTTTCTACTAAATATTAATATATTTTTCTGATGCCATTAATTCTTAGAAAAGCAAGACAGTTATTTCAATTTACCTGAAGTCTAATGAGTACCCATGACACGCCTCTAACATTGTGACAGGTAGTAACACCCTCTGAATTAGAAGTGGAACTATGGCCAGCTACTGAAAACTTCCTTCAAGACCCAAGGCCCTGGGAAGAGGAAATAGAGCATCGGGTGTGTAAGGTTGGTGTAAACTGGCGCCACTGAATACTATAAATACAGACTTTGAAACTGTTACTTTTCTGAGCCATTTTGAAAACAAATTCAGATAGATCGCTGCATCTGTGACTACCACAAGGACTACCCAAATAAGGATTCTAGCCACCAAAACTTCTTAAGCTTCAGTGCTTTGGGGCTTCCCAGAGGGTGCTAGTGATAAGGAATCTGCCTGCCAGTGCAGGAGACAGGAGATGCAGGCTTGATCCCTGGGTTGGGAAGAACCTCTGGAGAGGAAATAGCCACCCATTTCAGTACTCTTGCTTGCAAAGTCCCATAAACCTGAGGAGCTGGATGGGATACAGTCCATGGGATTGCGCAGAGCTGGACATGACTGAGCATGCACTCAGAAACTCAGTGCTATTTGCTGAAGGAATAAGTGCACAATACTATATAATTTTATTAATAAATTAGGATTGCCAGTAATTTTCCTAATGCTTTCTTCTTGACAAAAACATAAATTGTTTGATGTGACAGTCCCCTCCATCCTATGTAGTCTGCATGTTATATTCTCTAAACCATTGCTTTTGTCACCCACGCTAGTGTATATGTTCACTCACTCATTCCCTAACAAGTGAGAGCTGAATGAGTAGATTCTATACGTTGGAATCATCATTTATTCCTTTGCTTCACAACTGACATCCAAAGGATCAGAAATTCTTTTGATGCTGCTTTTAAAATCTATATAGAAACTAATTACTACTTCTAGCTATCCTCCTTGGCATAAGTCATGGACTCTTGACTGGAAATTTTCCAATAACTTTCTAGCCAACATCCATGCTTTTATCTCCATCTACTTTATTGTCTATTCTCAACAAAATAGATTGCTAGCAATCTTCAAATCACTTCTGATTTACCTTCATTGATTTCTTTCTTCACCAAGAGTCAAATACAAACATTTTCCTCTGGCCTACAAGCCCTGTATTATCCAGCCATTTTATCCTGCTGTTTTTCTGACCCCATCTCTCATCACTCTTGTCCTCTATGATTTCATTCTAGCCACAATATCGTTCTAATTCTTTCTCAAACACAACTAACATATTCCTATCTCAGTATCTTTGATTTGCTTTTCCCTCTACTGGAATACCTTTCCCTCAAATATTCACACAGCCCATTCCATCTATTTACATATATGTTTTCACACGTCATTTACTTTTTCTGACTGAGAGCCTTCCTTGACAGTTCTTTACAAAATGCTACTTCTTATTCTTTCTTTAATTCCCATTTGCTACATATTTTTCTTCATAGCATTTAACTATTCTGAAATAATACATAATTTTTATTTATTATTTACCTTACCCAAATATAATAGAAGCTTATTGAAGACAGAGATATCTTTCTCTTTTTTTTTTAACTGTTGAAACTTTTTAGCATCAATAGCAACTAGAATTGTGTGTGATATATATTTAACGCCATATTTAGTACTTAATGGTGATCAAGAGAGATACTTTACAGTGTTCACAATATGAATATTAACACAATCTTAAATAAGGGCATTTATCTAAACATGCTATACCTTTCCTTATAAAGTACTATTTCCAAATTAAAGTCAAAAATTTGATGCAAAAATTATCTCTCAAACTAACAGAGTTCTAGTATATGTGTTCTTGAAAGTGAGTCACATAGTCAGGTCTGATTCTTTGCGACCTCATGGAAAATAGAGTCCATGGAATTCTCTAGGCCAGAATACTGACATGGGTAGTTATTTCCTTCTTCAGGGGATCTTCCCAACTGAAGGATCTAACCCAGGTTTCCCACATTGCAGGCAGATTCTTTATTAACTGAGCCACCAGGGAAGCTCTTCTTGATCACACCCGAACACAAGCTTACTTTTCTTCTCAAACTATTTAGGAAGTGGACTCTTTATATGTTAACATAGGGTTTGAACATTGAAAAGTATTCAGAATTATAGGTGTGATTAATGCAAATAATAGTTTAAGATAGTTACCTAAATAAACTTTCTTGGAGAGATAACTTAGCAACTTTTAAAGAAGGACATTGTTTGTGTGTGCTCTGGTCAGCTGTCTGTATAGCCCTTCTTGTAGATGTTTATTTGACCATTTCACAAGGGTAACCACTAACACATAAAGTAAAAGGAACTGCTACTGTCAATGTTACTATGTCCAAGTTGTTATTCTCTCAACCCAGTGTTGATGAAATCCAAATTTAGTTTCATTTTTGTTTTAGGAACTCTCTAGATGTTTAGAAATAAGAAGAATGTAGCTCTCTCTCAAGTTTTCCAAATATTAATGAAAACATCCTGTTACTCATAAAACTATAGGTGTATCTTGAATCGATTTTATATCAGTCTTTTATTTTGAATGTTCATAGCTTTGACTTTGGCACAGACTACAAGAAATACATTTTATAAGTCTCTTGCTCCCAAGTCTCTAAATTGCACATTCTGAAAAACTGGCTATTTCCACGCAGAACATAGAGATTGAATGCAAGGCTATAATTCACTTTCAGGTTTTCTGCTGATGACATAAACCACCAGAGCTTGTTGGTTTATGAACAGCAACAGGACACAGAGATTGAATTATGGCATGTGTGGGTGATGAGAGATAAAGAATTGGCACCCACAACCCAAAGATAATAGTTCCATTCCATTTTAATTTGACACATGAAAGAAAAGATTTTTATACATTTAAGAAATAGTTCATCTCTAAAAGTTCATATTTTACAAAAGATAACTAGCAAGAACAATTTAAGAAAATATCAAATCTATGCTTAAGAGAACGTATCGAGATGATGTAAGAAAGTCCATAGGCAGATCTGGCATTTTACATAACTGAGATGTTTCTGAATCTGCTGAGAAAATTGCCATTTCTGCCTTCTGGAAGAAGCACCTTACAAAGCATTACATTAGTTCATCCATGGCCCTAGCTTCTGAAACTGTTTTACTTCTTAACAGTGTAAGAAGGTATTTCTTTTTATTTCCTGATGTCTTTGAGAGGAAGAGGAGATAAGAAGCACAGACAGAATAAGTTATTTTATAAGAGTAACCATTAAAGTAAATTCTGATAGCATTCTTTATTTTTCAAGATCCCGCAGAGGTTCAGGTGCCAAGTTTTTAACAGTCAGCTCTCCTACTAAGCTTGTAAAAGCTGTCATAGGTAAAGAGAGTGTCTTAATTTGGTTTTCCTAGAGTCAATGCCTGAGGTAAGGGTTCTAAGGCAAGTATTTTATTTGGGAGAAACAGGGAATGTGAACAGGGGACAAAAAACAATGTTATAGGAAAGAGAAAGCAGCTCCTAAAGGCATGAGGTATTAAACCACTTACTTAAGTGGCTACTGGAGCTTAGTCCCACAGGAAAACTCTCTGCAACATTGCAAGACAGGGCCTCTACTTTACCCTACAGGATGATGTGGACGTGTCACTCATATGCCCAGGGCAGAGGTTTGCTGCATCAATGCTCCCAAAAGTATCAGTCTTAGAAGAACATATGTTGGCAATTAGAAGTCAAGGTCAGAGGGTTACTGACTAGACACTCCTCATGTCTGTTGTAGAGGGAGTTGTTGGGGACATTGCCACCAAGTTGGGGAGTGGGGGACAATGTAGCTTGATTTCCATTCTTAGATTTTTCACTCATCAGAAATGCAATTGTGAGCAAGTGCCAATTTCCCTTTATTTCAGCTAAGAAAATGATTGACACAGATAAATTTTAAGGACTGTCCCCTTGCAGTATTTTGCAGACTTGGAATTTCCCATGATATTAGGTGATTAAATACTTTAGAACTTAAACTATACCTTGAGGCTCCAAAGCCTGGCTTAGCATCAGGCAGTTCCATCATATGACACTCTATCCATATCCCACATGCCTCCTCGTATGGCTAATGGCAGAAACATTTACCCATGTTTAAAATGATTTTAGTCTATGAATATATCACATAATACACTAATGAACTTTCACAATTCCCCTTTTACAGATAAAACAACTGAGGTGGTGAGAAAGTTAGGTGCTTTGTCAAAGAGTGAACAGCGAATAAGCAGCAGATTTAACACAGTAAACTCTAGATGGTATATGGGGGTGACAAGCTCTACTTCAAATTATAGACATATGAAATTGAATTTTCATGGAACCAATAGTTAATAAATCAGTGAAAATGCACAGAAAGTTAACTTGATGGGAAAGAATGACTTCCAATCTAATCTCATTTTTGAATAAAATCAATAGTTCCAGAGGTGGTTGAATGCATTTATGACCTTAAAAAAAGTTTATTTTTTATCCAAAGAGATGTTGGTTAATAACACAAGCACAGAAGAGAAGTTAAGAGGAGGCAAATATTAGCAGGGCTTTTTCAAGTATCTGATATTTAAGAAGGAATTTTAATTCAAAACCAAGAATATTACTCTTATCAAGCAAATATCTTTTAAGAGAGCTTCACATTTCCAATTTTAGCAAAACAAGATTATCCAGCTCCTGGCACTCTGATTCTGTGTTCACCAATCAGTCTTCTAAATTATCGCTCTTGTTTCCTCTCATCAATATTAACATGCCTTGCAGTGCTAAGTCACTTCAGTCATGTCTGACTCTTTGTGACACTATGAACTATAGCCTGCCAGGCTCCTCTGTCCATGGGGTTCTCCAGGCAAGAATACTGGCAATATGGGTTGCCTTGCTCTGCTCCAGGGGATCTTCAAAATCCAGAGATTGAACCTGCATCTCTTACATCTCCTGCATTGACTGTCCAGTTCTGTGCCACTAACGCCATCTGGGAAGCCCCTTAATATTAATATAGACATCAACAATCTCATATATGCATTATTTTAAGTCTTTTTAGCACCCCATGAGGCTAATACTTGGGTCCTCCCAGGTGGCACTAATGGTAAAGAATCCCTCTGCCAATGCAGGAGAGACAGAGATTTGAATTCTATCCCTGAGTCTGGAAGATCCCCTGGAGGAAGGCATGGCAATCCACTTCAATAATCCTGCCTGGAGAATCCCAGGGAGAAAGGAGCCTGGCATGCTACAGTCCATAGTATCACCAAGAGCTAGGTATGACTGAGGCAACTGAACACAGACACACGCACGCACACACACATGGTATTACATGACAAAATACAGGACGTCCAGTTAAATTCTAATTTCAGATAAGTAGTGAAGACCTTTTTTAGCACAAGTACATCCCAAATATTGCACATAATCACCCTCTGAGTGTCCACTATTACCATGTATAAGGGGCATAGTTATATTTTTAAAAGATTCATTGTTTATTTGCTAATAAAGCTTAACTCTTTAATCCGGAATGGANCACTAATGAACTTTCACAATTCCCCTTTTACAGATAAAACAACTGAGGTGGTGAGAAAGTTAGGTGCTTTGTCAAAGAGTGAACAGCGAATAAGCAGCAGATTTAACACAGTAAACTCTAGATGGTATATGGGGGTGACAAGCTCTACTTCAAATTATAGACATATGAAATTGAATTTTCATGGAACCAATAGTTAATAAATCAGTGAAAATGCACAGAAAGTTAACTTGATGGGAAAGAATGACTTCCAATCTAATCTCATTTTTGAATAAAATCAATAGTTCCAGAGGTGGTTGAATGCATTTATGACCTTAAAAAAAGTTTATTTTTTATCCAAAGAGATGTTGGTTAATAACACAAGCACAGAAGAGAAGTTAAGAGGAGGCAAATATTAGCAGGGCTTTTTCAAGTATCTGATATTTAAGAAGGAATTTTAATTCAAAACCAAGAATATTACTCTTATCAAGCAAATATCTTTTAAGAGAGCTTCACATTTCCAATTTTAGCAAAACAAGATTATCCAGCTCCTGGCACTCTGATTCTGTGTTCACCAATCAGTCTTCTAAATTATCGCTCTTGTTTCCTCTCATCAATATTAACATGCCTTGCAGTGCTAAGTCACTTCAGTCATGTCTGACTCTTTGTGACACTATGAACTATAGCCTGCCAGGCTCCTCTGTCCATGGGGTTCTCCAGGCAAGAATACTGGCAATATGGGTTGCCTTGCTCTGCTCCAGGGGATCTTCAAAATCCAGAGATTGAACCTGCATCTCTTACATCTCCTGCATTGACTGTCCAGTTCTTTGCCACTAACGTCATCTGGGAAGCCCCTTAATATTAATATAGACATCAACAATCTCATATATGCATTATTTTAAGTCTTTTTAGCACCCCATGAGGCTAATACTTGGGTCCTCCCAGGTGGCACTAATGGTAAAGAATCCCTCTGCCAATGCAGGAGAGACAGAGATTTGAATTCTATCCCTGAGTCTGGAAGATCCCCTGGAGGAAGGCATGGCAATCCACTTCAATAATCCTGCCTGGAGAATCCCAGGGAGAAAGGAGCCTGGCATGCTACAGTCCATAGTATCACCAAGAGCTAGGTATGACTGAGGCAACTGAACACAGACACACGCACGCACACACACATGGTATTACATGACAAAATACAGGACGTCCAGTTAAATTCTAATTTCAGATAAGTAGTGAAGACCTTTTTTAGCACAAGTACATCCCAAATATTGCACATAATCACCCTCTGAGTGTCCACTATTACCATGTATAAGGGGCATAGTTATATTTTTAAAAGATTCATTGTTTATTTGCTAATAAAGCTTAACTCTTTAATCCGGAATGGATAATGGGCTAAAGTCACATTTGTACAGAAATGTAGGTAAACAATTCATTTGATGGATATGAAATTATGTTTCTGATGGAAATTCAAGGATCATTATAATTTAAATATGTGAGGCTGTGTGAAGGCAATACTATATAGTTCAGTACATCTGAGTATCTTGAGGCTTTTAGGCAGGGCTAGATTTGAGTCTTTGTTGATTCAACACAATTCTACTTGTGTGACCTTGAGCAAGTTACCTACCTTTTTAAGTTTCAATTTCTTTATATTGAAAAATAGAAATGATAATCTGTTGATGTTTCATGAGAATTAAATGAAATAAGATATGCAAAATAAGTTTTAAAATATCATTGGGTAAAACATCTGTAGGAATCTTCTTGATACTGTTACTAATGCGCTAATTGGGTAGGTTATTTTTAGCTCATCTAAGCATAAATAAGTTAAAACATAACAATAAATCACACTGTTAAAACCAGCAGATAGAAAACACACTCAACATCAGATCCCTGATACAGGTAAAAAAGAAACTGAGAGACTGAGAATTGGAAGGTAGAAACTTTTACCTATAATTTTATACTTTAATGGCTTCTCTTGTGGCTCAGCTGGTAAAGAATCTGCCTGCAATGCAGGAGACCTGGCTTCAATCCCTGGGTTGGGAAAATCCCCTGGAGAAGGGAAAGGCTATCCATTCCAATATTCTGGCCTGGAGAATTTCATGGACTGTATAGTCCATGGTGTCATGAAGAGTCAGATGTGATTAAACAACTTTCACTTTTATACTTTAATACAGAGGCAATTTTTATTTTTCTTTTAATCTGTACATTTATTGTTTATTGAAAATATTTAACAAAAATGCATTTAGCTGTCTCTATTGAATCTCAGTGCCAAGCTTCCTCATAATCAGTAAGGAAGAGATTACTTTTATTTTCAGTTCAGTTCAGTTCAGTCGCTCAGTCGTGTCTGACTTTTTGCCACCCCATGAATCGCAGCATGCCAGGCCTCCCTGTCCATCACCAACTCCTGGAGTTCACTCAGACTCATGTCCATCGGATCAATGATGCCATCCAGCCATCTCATCCTCTGTCGTCCCCTTCTCCTCCTGCCCCCAATCCTTCCCAGCATCAGAGTCTTTTCCAATAAGTCAACTCTTTGTATGAGGTGGCCAAAGTACTGGAGTTTCAGCTGTAGCATCATTCCTTCCAAAGAAATCCCAGGGTTAATCTCCTTCAGAATGGACTGGTTGGATCTCCTTGCAGTCCAAGGGACTCTCAAGAGTCTTCTCCAACACCATAGTTTTAGAATAGCTACAAGTTGTGCTGTCTGCTCCATTACTCTATTCGCCACAAGGGAGTCCACTCTGATGACCACTTTCCTAAGAAGGTGGTCTTACATGCTTACACTCTTACACTTCCTAGGAGTACTGTCCTTCCCTCAGTAGTGTATTGGTTCCCCAGAGTTTGATCAGCAGTGAAATAACCAGAGTTCATTAAATAACTCTCATTCCAAAAGAATAATCATTCTATGTCATGGACAGCATCAGCAGGTTAATTAAAAATACTGCCGATAATGATGTATAAGAAATTTGACATATCCTCAGTTTCAGCTGTCATTACTCAAACCAAAAGTGTAACAGGTCTTTCTTCAATAATACTCAAGATACATCATGGGCTGGTTCAGGACACTTAATATCTACTCAAAGTAAAAAGAGTCTAGCATTGGAAGTAATACATTTTCTAGACCACTGTTTAAAAAATTACAAGCTAGTCAGTGACAATTGCATTGAATCATGAAGGATAACACTTTCATTTGATTGTAGTTTAAAGAAACAATGAGAAATATAAAATGCAGACAGTACACAGTAGTGAAAGACACAGATTGAAGTGTTGGAGACTCAGCTTCAAGTCCAGATTCTACCACTGATAACCTGATAATATGAAAATATCTGGCTCTTGGGTTTAGAGGGATCTGGGAAATCTGGGAAATTTTTTCAGTGCCTTAGTTGTCCCAAGTTTTGAAGTTAGAATTTATTTTAATTCTTGGCTATGCAAATTACATGCTATATGGATGGAGTCTTATTTTTATCTTTTGAAAAATGTGGATCATAAAAGTACCCACATGATTCAGTAGGTTGTTCTGAGAACTATAGGCATAACACTGATAATAGCGGATAGCACACAGCAAGATCTTGAGAAGAAAGTTTTCAGTTCTTCCTCTTCTTTTCCTTATCATTCCTTCTCTCTTCACAGTGTCTTCAACCAAAGACTGTGATTTTGCATTCATGTATAGGGTTATTACTTTCTTCTAGATTTAACAATATAGAGGTAATCATATTCTTCCATATTCCTATCCAACTTATACTTCATTAAAAACACACATGAAGGTCTTATAAGGAAAATAAAATGGTTATTTTAAGGAAGAATAGTTATAATGATAATGAACCATATAAATTAGAAAACTTAAGAATGGTATACTCATATTGTAACGGAAGATTTTGAAATTATTACTTGCCCATTTACAAGAGTTATGTGAAAAGAGAGTTGTTTCTGTCTGAACAGTTCAAAGTGGTCATCTTGATGTTGACATGTGAAACTTGGAAGGTGTAGATTATATAGATGATAGAAAAGTCATTGTACACTGGGGACAGAGACATTGAGTTTGGAAATTACTAGAAATGCACAAGAATATGCAAATAGTTCTGGTTGCAGTATAAGAGTACAAGAACTAGAAGAGAGGGAGGCAAGCCTGGAAAAACAGTTTGGCAAGAACTGTTGGAGCGCTTTCAGTGGATTAAAGGAATTGGGAATGTTTTCAATTAACATTGGGAAACCATCAAAAGTTTTTCATTTGAGGATGGGAAAGTACATGATCAGAATTTCACTTTAGGATTTGTTTGGCTGGCAGTATCAAGTTATATGAAATTAAAAGATGCTTGCTCCTTGGAAGAAAAGCTATGACGAACTTAGACAGCATATTAAAAAGCAGAGACATTACTTTGCCAACCAAGGTCCATCTAGTCAAAGCTGTGGTTTTTCCAGTAGTCTTGTATGGATGTGAGAGTTGTGTCATAAAGAAGGCTGAGAGCCAAACAACTGATGCTTTTGAACTATGTTGTTGAAGAAGACTCTTGAGAGTCCCTTGCATAGCAAGGAGATTAAACCAGTCAATCCTAAAAGACTGATGATGGAGCTCAAGCTCCAATACTTTGGCAACCTAATGCAAAGAACCAACTCATTAGAGAAGACCCTGGGAAAGATTGAAGGCAGGAGGAGAAGGGAATGACAGAGGATGAGATGGTTGGATGGCACCACTGATGCAATGGACATGAATTTGAGCAAGCTCTGGGAGTTGGTGATGGACAGGGAAGCCTGGCATGCTGCACTCCATGGGGTCACAAAGAGTTGGACATGACTGAGCAACTGAACAACAATAAGTCAGGTTATATAGATTAGAACAGAAAGAGACTAGATGCTGGGAAAGATTTTAAGGAGGTATATGGCAGTTAAGATAATAATAAATTCATATACTTGGGCACTGGGATTAACATGGAAAAGTGGTTCAAAGAAATAGCAGATATTTATTACAATCTCTAAGCACACTAAGTGTCTGAATTATCCCCCCAAAGTTTGTTCTTTCACATCTTCACACTTTATTTTCCATTTTCTCTTCCTAGATTGTCTTTTTGTACTTCCTCTTCTGGTGAAATCCTATTCATTCTCTTAGAAACAACCCTGATGTTTATCTTTCTTGGAAGCTTTATTTAGCTCTATATATTCAACTTTAAAAAATTATTCAATATCTATTTTACACCAGGTACTATTGTAAATTAACAGATGCCTAGTTTAATTGCTAAGTCGTGTCTGATTCTTTACAACCCCATGGACTGTAGCCCACCAGGCTCCTCTGCCCATGGGATTTCCCAAGCAAGAATACTGGAGCGGGTAGCTACTCCCTTCTACAGGGGATCTTCTTGACTCAGGGATAGAACCTGCGTTTCCTGCAGTGCTGGTGTATTTTTACTGTCTGGCCCACCAGGGAAGCTAGAGATATAAAACTGATAGACATCAGTTTATGAATGCATTCATAACCAGGGGATTAGCTAATATTTACAAAGTCAGTAATACAAATTAGAGAGAAAGTACTCTATGACCAAAATCCTGCATGCAATGAAATATTTAGAAGTTTACTAGAAGAGATTGATAAAAGTCTGAGATGGAGTTGAGGGATAAGAAATATTAAATATGGCAATATAGAGGTTATCAGTTGACCTTGACAATAATTGCTTCACTGGAGTTATGGGAAAAGAAGACTGTTTAGTCTGAGTAGAATATTTGAACTTGATGTCAGGGAAGGTGTGATAAAGGAGCAAAAAGTATTATATATTACAATGCTCTTCTTATGCAACCCAAATATAGTTCTTGTGGCATTGAACTCTGTGATGATGGAATTAATTCTGATAGACAAATCAAGGCTATATGAAGTGAGAAAAAAGAGACAGTAACTGAATATTAACTAGTTTTTAAGAGAAATCTGATGATGAAAGAGGAATGGATATTTTAGCTTAAGAGACTAGTGGAGTAAAGGAAAAGTACTGATAAGATTGTGAAAAATTCAGCAGGCTTGTGTGTAAAGTTATAGGAACTCTGATAGCCCCATTTTCAGATACCATCATTTCTTGACTGAACATTTATAAAAACTTCTCGACTGATCTTCTTGCATCTATTCTTGCTACTTTCCAATCAATTCTCTAATATGTAGCCAGTAATTATCTTCAAATCATATATCATTCATCTTATCATCTTGGCATAAGGAGTAAGTCCAAAGATATTAACATAGCTGATGGGACCTTGCTAATCTTTTAGATTCTTTAGATTGTAGTATCTCTATCATCTCCCTGATAGTAATTTCCTGATTCATCAACTAAGTTGAATGAATGAATAAATCCCACATACAAAGATGGACTTATGATGTAAGGAGGAGCATAAAAGTCAAGACAGGGTCAGGATGGTGTAAGATCCAGGTCCAAGGGAATAAAGAGGGCAAAAGTGAATAAATAAATATGATGTGCAGAGCACTGAAATATAGTTCTCTTACCTAGAGGGTAACTGCCCCCTATTCCAATTATATTGATAACTCCTGTTTACCTTTTTAAGCCTAAACTGAGAAACTTCTCACAATTCCACAGTGCTTATCCTCACTCAGATATAAGTATCAATCACTTTATATGTAGTTTTAAAATTATATTGATGAAATTATTGTATTGTGTTATAATTTGTCAATAAATTTCCCTCATAACAAAGACCATAACTTATTCACCTCTGTATATCCAATATCTCATACAGACCTAGCCAATAGTGAGAATTCTGTGGATTGAATACATGACCATTCATATTATAAAAGAAGAAAATTTGATTATATGTCAAATATGGGAAGGCAGAGCAAAGGTGGAGTGTTCAAAAACAGAAGAAGCAGTGAGCAGACACAATTTTTCAGTCATGTCCGACTCTTTGCGACCCCATGGACTGTAGCCTACCAGGCTCCTCCCTCCATGGAATTCTCTAGGCAAGAGTACTGGAGTGGGTTGCCATTTCCTTCTCCAGGGGATCTTCCTGTCCCAGGGATCAAACCTGGGTCTCCCACATTCCACATTCCAGGCAGACGCTTTAACCTCTGAGCCACCAGGGAAGCCCAGAGTATATTAGACTAAGTGAAATAATTCAGACTGAGAAAAACAAATACCAAAAGACTTTTTATTTTTAATGTGGAATTTAAAAGACAACACAAATGGATAAAGTTAATAATCAGAAACAATAAATAAATAAATAAATCAGAGTAATTCAAGGCAAGAATACTGGAGTGGGTTGCCATTTCTTTCTCCAGGGAATCTTCCCAACCCAGGGATCGAACCCACGTCTCCCGTATTGCAGGCAGATGCTTTAACCTCTGAGCCACCAAGGAAGCCCAAATTATTGATTAATGGATTATAAATAAAATTCATTATAAAATTAATAAATAATAAATAAATCTGAGTAATAGATACAGAAAACAAATAGCTGGTTTCCAGAGAGGAGAAATAGGTGTGGGAGATTAACAAGTACAGACTCTGAATTACAAAATAAGTCACAGGTATTAAATGTACAGTGTGGGAAATATAGTCAATAATGATGTAATAGCTTTGCTACTGCTACTGCTAAGTCACTTCAGTCGTGTCCAACTCTGTGCGACCCTATAGACGGCAGCCCACCAGGCTCCTCCTTCCATGGGATTTTCCAGGCAAGAGTGCTGGAGTGGGGTGCCATTGCCTTCTCCAAATAGCTTTATATGGTGACAGAGAGTAACTAGATTTACTATGGTGATGATTTTGAAATGAATAGGAACATGATTCACTATCTTGTATACTAAAAATTAATACAATGTTGCTGTAGGTCAATTATACTTTGAAAACAAACTCATAGGAAAAAATCAGATTTGTGGTTACCAGAGGATGGAGATGGTGGGAGGTGGAATTGAATGAAAGAGGTCAAAATGTACAAACTTTCACTTATAAAATAAATTCTAGGGATATAATATCGGAGAAGGTGATGGCACTCCACTCCAGTACTCTTGCCTGGAAAATCCCACGGATGGAGGAGCCTGATGGGCTGCAGTCCATGAGGTCGCAAGGAGTTGGACATGACTGANATGAAAGAGGTCAAAATGTACAAACTTTCACTTATAAAATAAATTTTAGGGATATAATATCGGAGAAGGTGATGGCACCCCACTCCAGTACTCTTGCCTGGAAAATCCCATGGATGGAGGAGCCTGGTGGGCTGCAGTCCATGGGGTCACAAGGAGTTGGACATGACCGAGCGACTTCACTTTCACTTTTCACTTTCATGCACTGGAGAAGTAAATGACAACCCACTCCAGTGTTCTTGCCTGGAGAATCCCAGGGATGGGGGATTCTCTAGTCGGCTGCTGTCTATGGGGTTGCACAGAGTCGGACACGACTGAAGCAACTTAGCAGTAGCAGCAGCAGCAGGGATATAATATGCAACATGATAAATAGAATTAACACTGAAGTGAAGTGAAGGTCACTCCATTGTGTCCGACCCTTTGTGATGCCATGGACTATATAGTCCATGGAATTCTCCAGGCAAATACTGGAGTGAATAGCTTTTCCCTTCTCCAGAAGATCTTCCCAACCCAGGAATCGAACATAGGTCTCCCACATTGCAGGTGAATTCCATACTAGCTGAGCCACAAGGGAAGCCCAAGAATACTAGAGTGGGTAGCCTATCCCTTCACCAGCTGATGTTCCTGACCCAGGAATTGAACCAGGGTCTCCTGTATTGCAGCCAGATTCTTTACCAACTGAGCTATGAGGGAAGTGCAAAATTAACAATAGTGTACATTATATATGGAAGTTATGACAGTAAATCCTAACAGCTGTCATCACATGGGAAAACTTTATCTCTTTTATTTTGTATCTATCTCTATGAAATGATGGATGATCACTAAACTAATTGTGGTAATCATTTTATGATGCATTTAAGTTGAATCACTATTCTGAACACCTTAAACATACAGTGCTTTAAGTCAATTATATCTCAATAAAATTGAAGAAAAAAAAAACAGAATAGAAGCAGTTAGTTACTAACCATTGTTCTTTAAAGCATGCTAAGTAATCTACTAAAGATTAATAAAAGAATCAAGCAATAGCAAATGAAGTTGGGGTTGGATATTATGACTGTGCAATAAAATAGGATGCTCTGGCTTTATTCTCTAATAAATTTATTGAACACATACAATTCATGGCATTAACTTAAGTACCAAAGATGAATAATTAATAATATGGACTCTGTTTGATACTCACAAGCAGTTTCATGACACCCACCCACAACACAGCAGGTATAGGAGAAATACTAGTTAGTAGAGTTTCACAGATACATGCCATATTAAGTTTACTAAGGGTTGCTTAGAATTTGGGACTCTCTGCTGCTAAGAAAACTATGATTGGGAAGACTGGCCTTGGGCTTGAAGAGGAGTCATGGGAGGTGAGATAGAAAAATGTATGCTCTACGAGGCTTCCCTGGTGACTCAGAAGGTAAAAAATCTGTCCACAATGCCAGAGACCCTGGTTCTGTCCCTGGGTAGTGAAGATCCCCTGGAAAAGGAAGTGGCAACCACCCCAGTATTCTTGCCTGGAAAATCCCACGGACACAGGAGCCTGGAGGGCTACAGTCCACGGGGCTGCAAAGGGTTGGACACAACTGAGCAATTAACGCTTGCATTTTCAATAGGAGTAGAGAAGGACAGAGAAAGAGGAGATGGCATGAAGGGTCAACAGAAGTAAGAAAATAGCATAGACAAAATGGCTCAGGAGGGAATTTTTAAAGAGATTTTAAAAATTATTACCCTTCCTGTTTAAATCTGGCTTAAAAAAATGTTTTTACAAACACTGCAGGGTCTCCAATATGTTATCTTATTGAGGAAACCAGGGATGGTTAAAAAAAAAAAAGGTTTTGGGAAAAGCTTTTGGACAATCGGTATATGTGACAATAATGGAAACAGAATATATTCACAGGTTTCTGCTTTGATGTGAAATGACAAGTGCAGATGGACACAAAAATAGTTGCTTTGCAGCTTTGAATCTAAACTTACTGTTCAATTGTTTTCAAAGTGTTCAGAACAAGTATACCATTTTCAAAAATCTACAGAGCAGTGGCAGGGATGTATTATATAGCCAGAAAACGGTTTCAGAAACAAACAAGATATTATTACTAGAGTCTTTTGGAGATTTTTTTTCTGGAAAAGTGTAAGCTTTCATTATATTCCCATCTGAAGTATATATACAGTTGCTGTTAAATGGATAGAGAAAGTATATGAGCTCTCCATGGTATTAAACTTTCACTGGAGGTAATTTAAAGAGGGAGGTAATTTAAAGAGGTAGGTAAGCATTCAGCATGTGGACATATGTAGGATTTACCTGTTAAATATCTAATTATGGAATGTCAATATAAAAATTAATGTTTCAGAAGGTCACATTGACTTCTCAGCTCTTCTGTGCTTTGTTTTTCTCTGTAGCTTTCAGTACAGTCAGTGTGATAGGACTGAAAGCATTCTGACATGAATGTAATGTTGTAAACAGCGGTTTAGTGGTCATTTGGAGTTTTAAAAAATTTTTCTGCTGGAAAAAAAAATAAAGAAGAAAGGAAGGATTCAGCTGTGTTTGGCAGACTAAGGATAACTCCACACATAAATCATACTGAGTGTTCTGAACAGAGGTGGGAAGGTGGAGTGTGATTTTAAGCCAGGAGCTCAAATCTCCATTTTCAATAGTGAAGTGAAGTTGCTCAGATGTCCAACTCTGCAACCCCATAGATTGTAGCCTACCAGGCTCCTCTGTCCATGGGATTTTCCAGGCAATAGTACTAGAGTGGATTGCCATTTCCTTCTCCAGGGGATCTTCCCAACCCAGGGCTCGAACCCAGGTCTCCTGCATTGTAGGCAGACGCTTTACCGTCTGACCCATTTTCAATAGGACACAGAAAAGTGTAATCCAACCTTGATATTGAAAAAGGATAATTTTAGAGGGCTGGCATGCAGGCTGAGGATGATTATAAATCTATCAGATTTTAGCTCAGATAGGCTTCTGTGCTAAGTCACTTTAGTTGTTTCCTACTCTTTGCGACCTCATGGACTGTAACCCACCAGGCTTCTCTATCCCTGGGATTCTTTAATTAGAATACTGGAGTGGGTTGCCATGCCCTCCTCCAGGGGATCTTCCTGAGACTGAAGCCACAGCTTTTATGTCTCCTGCATTTGCAGGCGGGTTCTTTACCACTACCACCACCTGGGAAGATAGGCTTCTATAGAGTAACAGTCTGTGCTCAACACTAATGATTAAAATTTAATCACTAAGGCCTAGGTAATGGAAGCCTCTGCAAAGAAACTTCTCACCAAAAGGGTACAGAGAGCTTCTTGGTTGCTGAACACTCTGATTTCCTGGGAAGGCATTACCTAAGGAGGGCATCATCTCTGTCCCTTTCTCCATACCATGTCCTATGAATCCCTTTCATTTGGCTCTTCTGAGTTATATTTTTTTATAATAAACCAGTAATCTAGCAAGTTAAAAATTTTTTTCTGAGTTTAGCATATCATCCTAGCAAATCAAATAATCCAACCAAAGGAAGGGGTCATGGGAACTCCTGAGTTATAGCCGAATTGTCAGAAACCCATGAGACAATCTGGGACTTACAATTGGTTTCTGAACTGTTGTGGGACTCCCTTACCCTGTGGACTCTGTGCTAACTCTAGGTAGTTAATGGCAGTTGGAATTGCTGGGTGTTAGTTGTCTTTGTGAGTAATGGAAACACAGGGATGTGTTTTCCTTTAGCAGACACAAAGGCTTTTCCAGAATTTAAACTTAATGAGCCATTATGGTGACATAGCAGAAAGGCAAAGTATAAGAAGACTAGAGAATTTGGAGTTTACTTAGTTGCTGTTAGGACTTCCCAGGTGCCACTAGTGGTAAAGAACCCACCTGCTAATGCAAAAGACATAAAAGATGTGGTTTCAGTCCCTGGCTTGGGAATAGCCTCTGTAAGAGGGTTTGACAACCCACTCCAGTATTCTTGCCTGGAGAACCCCATGGACAGAGAAGCGGGGCAAGCTACAGTCGGTAGTGTCATAGAGAGTCGGACAGAACTGAAGCGACTTAGTACGAGTGCACTCACATAGAACTGTTAAGAAAAAGACTCCAGAAAAGGTATGACATAACAAAGGTCTCAATAAAATTGAAGAGAAGGCATAATAACCTTCATAAGAATGTGGACTAGTGGAAGTTTAGGGAACTGAGAAAATGGGAAGTTTTAGTGCAAAATAATTCAGTTTAAGTAATGAAAAACCTGGAAGTGGTGCTGAAATGGGATTTCAAAAGGAAGTAGAATCTACACTCTAAAAAGAGTGTGTAGTAAGCTGTCAGATAGTGGAAACAACTCAAGTTAAATTTCTTAGTCATCTCAAAGAAATCTCAAAGAGCCTCTGAACTACTGTTGGGAGAGCCACATCTTCTGCAACCTAGCCATGTTCTTCAGGGTTATGGTGCGCTGGTGTCCATTTTTCTGTGAGGGAGAATGCGAGGCTGTTGGAAGAAGATAAGAGGAGGAAACAAGAGGAAAATGAGTAGTAGATTCATTACATATTTTAATTTCCATTCTTTTATTTGCATAACCATACTTTATTTTTGCAAAGTTAAAACACTTACTTTTTACTCTAGTAGTAGTCTTTCATATGTATACCATGTGCAGGTTAAAACACTAGTGCTCTAAGTTCAGCACAAAGCAAAGTTATTAAGCACCCACTGTGCCTAAGTATCAACCTCTACAAAAATATATTTACAAGAATCAGTTCAGAGGACAATCTCATTTCCATAAAACTCATTACTGCAACACTTACTAATCATTTCTTTTTTTTTTTTTCTGTGCGCCCCTCTCTCCACTAATCACTTCTATAAAAGGTTGCATGAAAGCTATCTTCCAGTCAGTTCTTGAACTCAGAGTAGAAATTAAATAAATAATTGAGATTATTTCAACATTTTAAATATGTTAGTGCTCTGTACTTTTATGAGAATTACATCCTTAATTCTCAAATTTTGGAGTCAAACAGACCTAGGTTCAAATCTCAGCTCAGTCATTTACTATGTTACAGTTAAGCTTTTTTCTTTTGTTCATTTATATCTAAACATTCTGAATATATGTATTTTTTTCAATTTGCACTCTTAACTTTTAAGAGTGCAATTACCTGGCTTAAAAATAAGGGGCTGTACTAGTTTATGTAAAAGGAAATTTCGGAAATATGGTCAGCTTTAGAGCTTGGCTGATCCAGTGATCTGATAATGTTATAAAAGACTGGTTTAATTATGTTTCTAGGTCCTGTGTTTCATGTATCAAAAAATGATCATCAACAGTTGTCAGACTGACCACATGAGTCCTAATCCAGATGAAGAGAGAAGTAAGAGTAAGAAGGCACACCTTTTCATTAACTATTGATCAAAAATCTCAAGCATTATTGGACCAACGATAGGGACAGTCTCTCCCAAATTTAAAGCTACTATATAATGCTAGAGGTAATGTTCCCCAAAGGAAAATCTAGATATTGTTAGGAACAGAAAAAAAGCAAAAAATGCTAAATATTAATACAATGACATTGGTAAATTTTCACTCCCCCTAACTACTTCAAGACTTTTCTGTCTTGTTCAACTGTACAATGCAGTACAGAGACAGACACATAATATATGCTCAGTAAAAACTGAATGAATGAAGTTATTTTGTTAGAATCGAATTAAAGCACCCAATATATAGATCATAAACTGCATATATTTGTTTCTTTTGAGTTTACACGTAAAGACATTGAGTTTCAGAAATATTAAGCAGTTTTCCTAATATAAAACATTTAAGTAGCAATGCTGAGATGAAAATCCAAGTTTATACATTGAAAGATGTTTCTCTCCAATTTTTAGAATATAAGAAACACTTTTCACTGTAAATAGTATATATAAATTGTATCTATTCATATGTTGAGATGTAGTTTAGACATGTTTGAGAATATATAAAACAAAAGTAACTTTTATAAGCACTTTTTGAGAGAATATGTTCATCTAATAATCATAGCAGAATGTATAAGTTGTTCTGAATTATTCTATGTCCATACATACATAGATGTAGAATATAAAAACTATGTCCTTTAGTATTACACGAGTTTATGACTTCTGATTTATAAATTTGAACTGTGTGTGTGAAAGAAATATTAATTAATGATTGGAGAGGATAAGAATTCTCAGATCTTTACAATGTAATATAATATGTGAGGTTTGTAATCAAAGTATTGGAAATCATTCTCTAAAATCATTATTATTTTAGCTACTTGTATCTGTACCTAAGACGTAATATCCATATAAAAACAAATGAATAACAAACACGTTTAAAGCTCTAAAATTTCTGATTTATAAATGTACCTACAAGTACACTACCAAATATTTAAATGAAAAGTAAAAAAATAAATTTCTATTTTGACTCAACTACATCAAAGATTGGAGTACACTGAAATATTGTCTCAAAAAGAGAACTAGAACTATCCACTTTTCACTTGGATATTTACTATAATTTAGGCAGTCTTAAATAACCCCTGAATATTTCTCTACACCTTTCTGAGTAGCATCTGACCTATAACCATGGCCCATACAACACTCAATGTACCAATTGTTGATATTCGAGACATATTTTATAATTGTAAATCTAGTGAATGGTTTGTTACAGTGGTTCTCAACTGGAGGTGATCTTGTCCCCTAGGATATATTTGGGCCTATCTGGATGCATATTTAGTTGTCACAGTTGGGGTCTATTACTGTAATCTAGTAGGCAGAGGCCATGGAAGCTGCCAAATACCCTATAATGTACAGGACAGGCCCTTAAAAAAAGTGTTATCTAGTTCAAAATATCAATATTGCTGAGGTTAAGAGACCATGATTTATTCTGTTATTCTACTGTAAAATGTAGAAATGACTATTCAATCTTTCTCTTAAAATAAGAGTAAAAGTAACTAACATTAGCCTTAACATTGATTTGTAATTCTTTAGGAAGAAAATGTGGCAGCACATTCAGAGAAGAAAAAATCATGAAAATTGTGCATCTATTTTTCTATCTATACATATACATGTCAGCATAGTTTGAAAAAGAAACACATTTCTTTGCAGAGCATATAATTTTTGTTAAACTTATTTAAGAGTGATTAGTTATAGGCTACAGTCCATGGGGTCTCAAAGAGTCAGACACAACTGAGCGACTTCACTTCACTTCACTTCATGTTTAGTTAAGAAATATTAATTTGTAGAGCAGAGTCAAGAATTATGAAATGTATATTGGAAGTTAGAGTTTTGGAAATTTTGTAGAACTTGGTCTGAGTGAACTACTGCAGAAAGGGATTTTTTGTTAGGATACAGTTGTCTTTAAATTGCTAAAAATCATTGAAGAGATAACTACAAATCTGCTCTTCCATCAAGTGCAAGTTGCAAGAATCTTTCTTTTAGACATAAATATGGATAACATAAAGAATAATGATATATCTCAAGGAATATTATAAGTCTATAATTCCTTCGAGGGTGCATGTAATGTCATAAATTGTAGGAGCAAACTCAAACGGTTTAGTCATAGGAACCCTGAGATGAAATTACAGCTTTTATAATCCCCTGAGAGGATATTCTTTTGGTATAATGAAAATTGTAGTCGTTTAGAAATACTCTGCTCCCTTGGCCCCAGAAAAGTACAATGGTCTTTCAAAGATTGAAAAACACTAAGCAGGTGTCTGAAAAGTGAGTTGAACTGATCATAAGAATAATAGAAATATTATATTGAAGTCACTATGGTATCTACTAAGTACAATATGGCACTCTTTCTAAAATGAGTTACAAAAGACACCTACATAATTGCAGCTATAAGAAGAGATTTTACAGGTGTAAACATAAAGACACTAAAACACATAATGCTAAAGCTTAGCCAGCTCTGGATATAAAAAAAATTCATAGCTACAGGAGAACACATTCTTTATATTAAGTGTCAGTAGCTAAATAAGCAAATGTACCAGATTAAAAAGAATTAAATATCATGGGGTGTTAAAATAGCATAAAGTTCACAAAATATTATAATCACTCATATACTCAAATTTTGAGTTACCAGACCCCAAGGCATAGTATTCAACTTCAAAAGTTACATTTGACATGAATTATATAATGTGTACATGTATAATTCAATGAGAGGAAATGACAACCCATTCCCGTATTTTTGCCTGGGAAACCCCGTGGACAGAGGAGTCTGGCGGCTACAGTCCATGGGGCTGCAGAGAGTTGGACATGACTTTGCAGTTAACAACAAATACTGTGAGGTGTTAAAACAGTATAAAGTTCACAAAATATTATAATCATGCATAAACACATTTTGAGTTACAAGAACCCAAAGATATAGTGTTCACTTTCAAAACTTGTCTTTGCAATGAATTTTATAATGTACATGCATAATTAAATGAGAGTAATACAATAGGAAGTTACATTTGGTAAACACTTCAAAGTGTATAATGAATAAATATAAACAGATAAATGAATGAATTTTAAGCACAGAAGTATAATCTGCTGTGTTTAATATTATCATAATTGTCAATTAAAGTAGTCACAATCCTGAGGATAAGAAAAAGTTTGATCATGTGTTACACAATTAAGTCAATGCTTATAGAGCAATTTGAGATTTTCATAAACTGAAATAAAGGGGAAAATACATTGCTATCTGAAAGAGGTCAAATCACAAGGGTTTTTGATTCATTTTAGTTTCCTCATTTTTCACAGGAAGAAATCTAAACACAAATTTCATAAAATGATACATTATCTAAATAGATCAATACACAGGCTTGTTAACATCATGCTGTTTCAAATCTGCAATTATGAGTGTTTCTCTGGAAACCAAAACCATGTAAGAAATGAATTTTAAGCAATTTGGCCATGAAGAATTACTTTTTAAAGTCACAATTATATAATATATACATTATTTTATCAGTAAGCAAAATGAATACATATGAAAATCCTTAATGGACACTGGTCAGAGAAACAGGTTCTAGAAGATTAGCATCAGGAGTAGGGACTAAAACTCATTACTCTTTGATTTAAATATTGTTGGGGCTTAAATTTTTACATAGGCAGCTATGTTGGCTCCAAAATTAATAATTTACTGTGTCTAGTGACATTTGAAGATTTTATGGCCTAATACTACATATCTAATATTACCTTTCATTTATTTACTATTTCATTCTAAATTGCCACTACTTGTAAACCATTGAATTACAACTCATGGTATAACTTTTAAACATAGTCAGTATCATCAACGTAAATAATAAAAATCCAGGAATTCAAATCTACGTTAAAATAAAATGTTTTATTTTACCTGCGCTATTAAGATCACTTTAATCACAAAGATATGCAGAAATGTATAAATATAAAGCCATTGTTTCAAATGATGTCAACTTTTATCCTTAGAATCTCAATGAATTCAGTTGCACATTCCAGGTTTCTCTTTATTTGCTGAGGTTGACAAATGGAAAATAACCCAAATTAGTTGTTGCCAGATATTTTTTATTTTGTGTAATTTCAAAATATGAATGTGCAGAATCTCAGGTTTTACTACGTTTTATTTTTCAATNCATAGCCTGTCTCTTATACACATCTTTATTTGCTGAGGTTGACAAATGGAAAATAACCCAAATTAGTTGTTGCCAGATATTTTTTATTTTGTGTAATTTCAAAATATGAATGTGCAGAATCTCAGGTTTTACTACGTTTTATTTTTCAATAATGTATGAAAAAAGCTAATGCTTATGATTCAAAATAATTTCATAAATGGAAAAAATATTTTAACTTTTGAATGGTAGAAAGAATAAAGAAGATACAATCCCTGGTGGCCCAAAGGTAAAGAATCCACCGGCAATGCAGTATTCACAGGAGACACAGACTTGATCCCTGGTTCAGAAATATCACCCAGAGGAGGAAATGGAAACCCATTCCAATACTTCTTGCCTGGAAAATCCCATGGACAAATGAGCCTGGCAGGCTATAGTCCATAGTGTCACAAAGAATCGGACACGACTGAATTAACTTAGCACTCATGCATGGAATTCATAACAGAAACTGAGCGTTTGAATTAAATACATAGAATATTAGAAGAAACTCAGCCTGTTGAATGAAATAATATTAGATTCAAGCACCACTCACTCTGACATACACAAACACAAAGTAATTGTTTAACATATAAGGAATGCATTTTTCTTGTGTGTGAAAAAGTCTGGCAGTACTCCATGCTTGGTATGGAGAACCCATATTCATTACTTACCCAGGTTTCTTTCACTCTGCTGCTGTCTCATTAGAGTATTATCTAAGAATGACTACTTGAGCCAAACAACACATACGTTTGCATTTCANTGTCTGGCAGTACTCCATGCTTGGTATGGAGAACCCATATTCATTACTTACCCAGGTTTCTTTCACTCTGCTGCTGTCTCATTAGAGTATTATCTAAGAATGACTACTTGAGCCAAACAACACATACATTTGCATTTCACACTACAGAAATACTAAAAGTGTACCCCTTCTCCTTCTTGAAAGAGACTTCATAGAAGTTTCAAATAATACTTCCATTTTGAAGAACTGATGCTTTTGCTCTGTGATTTTGGAGAAGAATCTTGAGAGTCCCTTGGACTGCAAGGAGATCAAACCAGTCAATTCCCAAAGGAAATTAGTCCTGTATATTCATTGGAATGAATGATGCTGAAATTGAAACTGCAATACTTTGGTCACTTGATGTGACATACTTACTTGTTGGAAAGGACCCTGATGCTGGAAAAGATCGAAGGCAGAAGGAGAAGGGGACGACAGAGGATGAGATGATTGGAAGGCATCACTGACTCTACGGACATGAGTTTGAGCAAGCTCCAGGAGTTGGTGATGGACAGGAAAGCCTGGTGTGCTGCAGTACATGGGGTTGCAAAAAGTCACGACTAAGTGACTGAACTGAACTGATCACGTCATTGGCTAGAATTTAACCACATGGCCACATCCAGTTGTAAAAGAAACTAAAAAATGCAATCTTCCTGATAGGTGGAACAGTGCCCCAATAAAAGCTCAAGTCAATTAGTAAAGAATTAAAGAGAAATTGATATTAAGAGATGTGCTTATTTTTTCTTTTCCATTTTGGAGCTGATACAAACTTAGTTCCACAATTCTGGATCCAGAAGGTTTGGAAACTCTAACCTAAGGTTATCCAATGAGTATAATCTAATCTCAAGAAGAATTGCATAGTGGGAAGAAAGCTGAAGCGGAAGAAAGGAGACCCAAGGAAAACTGAACATTTTACATACAGTTTTACAGATCACAATTCTTACTTACCCTGTAATATAAAATCAATACTTCATTTAACAAACTGTTCATCCAAACAATACATATCAAGTGCTTAATTATCTACTTCCTAATAACACTATGTTGCAAGCATCCCTATTTCTATCCCCAAAGCAGAGGCTAAATATTGTAGAAAAGAGAATCAGTAGGTCAATAATTATTTCTTCATTAGCCAAAAATGAAACAAAGCATTCAGTTTAATGCAGTTACAAGAAAGTGGTATTAGAACTCATCATGAGCCCTTACACTCTTAAATGGAGAACTTGAGACATCTATTAGAAAGACACATTTTCTCCCAATTAACTCTAAGTATCAGTTCAGTTCAGTTCAGTTCAGTCACTTAGTCGTGTCCAGCTCTTTGCGACCCCATGAATCGCAGCACGCCAGGCCTCCCTGTCCATCACCAACTCCTGGAGTTCACTCAGACTCACATCCATCGAGTCAGTGATGCCATCCAGCCATCTCATCCTCGGTCGTCCCCTTCTCCTCCTGCCCCCAATCCCTCCAAGCATCAGAGTCTTTTCCAATGAGTCAACTCTTTGCATGAGGTGGCCAAAGAACTGTAGTTTCATCTTCAGCATCATTCCCTCCAAAGGAATCCGGAGGAACTCAAAGCTGCTTTGCCAACTTTGAGTCTGAGTTGTGCTCATTTTGAGAAAGGACTTGGGTTCACTCAATTTTTTATTTTAAATCAAACTGTTCCTAATGTGAGTGATATCATCTGTATAGTTTTTCTATGTTGAATTTCCAACACAGGCTGTACAAATTTGCCCTAAGGAGCATTACTTTTAAAAAAGGAATTTGGAAGTCTTTTGGCTTAAGAATACAAATTGAAGAAAATGTGAAGCATAGTATTACCATAAACCCTTTGATCATTAGAGACATTGATCATTTGGAATAAAATCAATAGAGCAGAACATTTCACAGTGTTCTTTTCCCCTGACTATAATGATATTGTTTTAAATACTGTCATTTTGTAAAGCAACATTATAGTGCTTTCAGATTTTAATTTCACTCTTGTACTTAACAATCATCTAGCATAATGTGCTGAATTACTATTAATTTTCTGATTATTAATGTTATCTGAAATTGTTCCATATTTAGGGAAGCAATGAGATAATTACTCTTGTTCTGTGATAGATGGCATTTTAGCTTTTAAGAAGGCATAACACTATGGGTTTTTAATATTTATTTAATATTTTTTACCCAGATTCTTAAACATGCAAAATGAGTCAAAACATTAACTGTCTGAGACACTATAGTGTATTGAATACATTCCTACTTCATGGTATTATAAGTAATTTCACAGTTGTATATTGTATTTCTATACCTATATATATATATATAAATTAGAATGGGACTTATTCTATACAATCATTTTATTTTATATTTTATTGTTTCTTAAGCATCATAGAAGTGTTTGAAAATGACAAGAATTAAAAGACTTTAATCTTTGGACGTGCATCTAAATAATTTTTCTAAAGTAAATGAGGTTTTGTTTCTGTTTTTGTTTGCTTGCTCTTTTTTTTAATCCCACCAATGGCAATGCTGTAGCAAGAAGCTTAGGATTCAGTCCTGGGTCAAGTTCTTACTAATAGAGGTTGAACCATCAGTATCACCTCTGTATCCCCAAATTGTTGTTCATTTATGAATAAATGAGGAATCACTGAGATCAAAGTATAATAACATGTAGGGTTTCCCATAGTGTATTAGGACTTCCTAGGACTGCTATGTCAAAGTATTACAGCCTTGAAACAATAGAAATTTATTTTCTTACAATCCTGGAAGTTAGAAGCCCAAATTCAAACTATGAGTAGGGCCATGCTGTCTCCAAAGCTGTAGGAGAACGGTCCTTGCCGCTTCTAGTTTCTAGTAGCCCCAGGCATTCTGTGGCTGTGATGGTATAGCTCCCATTCCTGCTTCTATTTTTATAAGGTTATCTTCTCTCTACGTGTGTATCTTCACAGGGTGTTCTCTTCTCTTTTTTTCTAAAATTTCCTCTTTTATAAGGAGCCCAGTCAAATTTGGTTAGGAAGTACCCTAATGACCTCATCTTAACTTGATTAACCTTTGCAAACTCTATTTTCAAGTCACATTCACAGATGCTGAGAATTATGACTTCAATACATCTTTTGGAGGAATATAACTCAACCTATAACACATTTAACCATACAATACTATTTTTTATTCCAAAAACAATACTGATACTTATATTCCACAAATAATACTTTGGAAGAAAGTGCTGGACTAGCTAAATCAGTGCTTCTCAAAGTATGGTTCACAGATAGATGTCTGTTTTGAAATATTTTACCAATCCACATTGAGATAAATTAAAAAACTGAGAGTCCATATTTTACAAAAAAAATTTTTTTAATATTAAAAAAATCTACCTAAGTAATTTAACTCTTCCTATCCAGTCCCATCACTTTATGGGAAATAGATGGAGAAATAGTGGAAACAGTGTCAGACTTCATTTTTCTGGTCTCTAAAATCACTGCAGATGGTGATTGCAGCCATGAAATTAAAAAATGCTTACTCCTTGGAAGAAAAGTTATAACCAACCTAGGTAGCATATTCAAAAGCAGAGACATTACTTTGCCAACTAAGATCCATTTAGTCAAGGCTATGGTTTTTCCAGTGGTCATGTATGGATGTGAGAGCTGGACTGTGAAGAAGGCTGAGCACTGAAGAATTGATGCTTTTGAACTGTGGTGTTGGAGAAGCCTCTTGAGAGTCTCTTGGACTGCAAGGAGATCCAACCAGTCCATTCTGAAGGGTATCAGCCCTGGGATTTCTTTGGAAGGAATGATGCTAAAGTTGAAACTACAGTACTTTGGCCACCGAATGAGAAGAGTTGACTCATTGGAAAAGACTCTGATGCTGGGAGGGATTGGGGACAGGAGGAGAAGGGTATGGTAGAGGATAAGATGTCTGGATGGCATCACGGACTCAATGGACATGAGTCTGAGTGAACTCCAGGAGTTGGTGATGGACAGGGAGGCCTGGTGTGTTGCGATTCATGGGGTCACAAAGAGTCGGACTGAGCGACTGAACTGAAATGAATGGTACATAAGGACTTCCCTGGTGGCTCAAACAGTAAAGCGTCTGTCTACAAAGCGCTAGACACGGGTTCGATTCCTGGGTTGGAAACATCCCCTGGAGAAGGAAATGGCAATCCACTCCAGGATTATTGCCTGGAAATTCCCATGGACAGAGGAGCTTGGTAGGCTACAGTCCATGGGGTCGCAAAGAGTCTGACACAACTGAGTGACTTCACTCACTTCACTAATGGTACATAATTACCCAAGGCTGTCTGGTTAAGAAAAGAGGATATTCCTCTAGGTATAAAGTGACTGTCTATAAGCTTATTGCAGAAAGTATTGGTCAAATTCACAGGAGTAAAACATAAGGTACACAAAAAAACTTTAATTGGGATATTTGCATATGGATAAAACTCATTTCCAGGTCCCTTACCCTACTAGAAAGAGAAATTATGAGCTCTCAACTCCTGTCTACATAATAAGAGAAAGGGCCTGGGGAGCTGGACGTGTTATGATCTAGCACCAAATTAGTCTTTAAAAATCCCGATTCTTAATAACACTAAGCACAGGGTACAGTAATAGGAAAAGCAATAAATAGTGATGATAATGATAATTATATTATTATTGAAGTGAAGTGAAGTGAAGTTGCTCAGTTTTGTCTGACTCTTTGTGACCTCCATGGACTGTAGCCTGCCAGGCGCCTCCATCCATGGGATTTTCCAGGTGAGAATACTAGAATGGGTTGCTGTTTCTTTCTCCAGGTGATCTTCCCAACCCAGGGATTGAACCCAGGTCTCCCACACTGCAGGCATCAGATAATGATTTTCAGTGGATGACAGAGTAACATAGAATCCTGAGAGTTGTGAGACAGTCATAACCTGATATCTACATGGAGCAGATTTCGTATGAAGATAGCCTACAGAGAGTGACAAAAATGAAGACTGCTTGACAGAGAGATAAACAGGTGGAAACTTCTCGATAACTTTCTGTTTTTGTGATTTCAGTTTCTTCTTAAGGCTTATCTGAATTCCTGCCCTTGAGGTCCATGAGACAGTCCTCTATTCTAATAATGAAACCACCTCTATTGCTCAGAATGGTTTTGTTACAGGTACTCAAGCCACTTTGACTAAAATGATACTTTTCATATGTAACCTTGTTCTTAAAACCTCCAATAAGTGATCATGGCTCTCAGTGTAATTTCTCAGCCTCAGCACTCTTGACACTTTGGCTAGATCTTTGCTGTGGGAGCTGTTCTGTGTATTGTAGGATATTTAGCAGCACTCTTGGCCTCTACCCTCCACGTACCACAAGCACCTAGAGGTGTGACAGCTAAAATTCTCCAGATGTTGTCAGACTCCCCTACCCTCTGGAAGGGGGCAAAAAATGCCCCTGGTTGAGCACCATTGGCCTGTAGGATAAGCTTAATGCCAACTAACAGTAGCCATAGGAGGTGCCACTGAGATTGCCTCCTGGCATTTTTTACTTCAACTTATTATGTCACAGAATTAAAAGTCCCTTCCTAGGCTGATTCAAAACCATGAAATCATTAACATGGCAGTCATAAGCCATATATCAACCTGGTCATGCTGGCTGTCTTCTCTCTGGACAACTTTCTAGGCCTTTCAAAACAATGAGTTCCAAGACCCTCCCTTGAAACTTCTTATACTTTGATTCCCTACTTTTCTCCTCAGCTTTATATGCTCCTCTGCTTCAAATGTTCCACAGTGTTCAGAATCAGGCTGGGAAAAATTCCATTTAATCAACACTTCCATAGAGTCCACAGGCACATAGGTAAGCAGCTGGTATAGCAACAATACACTGAATCTGTGCTCCATACCCTCCAAGGCTGTTACAAATGGCTCAAGGTCTCTGACAGGTAAAATTGTATAATTTTATGAAGGAACTTTTGCATATTGCCCTAATCAAACTACTGTATTTATCTTCGGCTCAGTCAAAATGGCTAGAGATCTTAGATAAATTTCTTTGGGTGAAATACTTTCTTAAATTCCCTGGCTGAGGTGATAGAACATATGCATTAAAAAGTAAGGTTTATAAAATGTAAAAGTAGAGGCATTCTGGGGTATAGTCATCCTTCCTGCACTCAGCAGATTTCACTCTGAGAAGATGTCAGGACCACCTGGGCAATGCCTCTGGGATATGCACTAAGTTATTTATCTTACAAATATTTATTGATTTTTTGCTATACTATTGGGTATACAGCATTCTCAATTCAGTTCAGCTCAGTCACTCAGTTGTGCCTGACTCTTTGTAACCCCATGGACTGCAGCACTCCAGGTTTCTCTGTCCACCACCATCTCCTGGAGCCTGCTCAAACTCATGCCCATCAAGTCAGTGATGCCATTCAACCATTTCATCCTCTGTCATCCCCTTCTCCTCCTGCCTTCGATCTTTCACAGCATCAAGGTTTTTTCCAATGAGTTGGCTCTTCGCCTCAGGTTATAACCTTTAAAGAGGACCATATACAAAGNACCAACTAAGATCCATTTAGTCAAGGCTATGGTTTTTCCAGTGGTCATGTATGGATGTGAGAGCTGGACTGTGAAGAAGGCTGAGCACTGAAGAATTGATGCTTTTGAACTGTGGTGTTGGAGAAGACTCTTGAGAGTCTCTTGGACTGCAAGGAGATCCAACCAGTCCATTCTGAAGGGTATCAGCCCTGGGATTTCTTTGGAAGGAATGATGCTAAAGTTGAAACTACAGTACTTTGGCCACCGAATGAGAAGAGTTGACTCATTGGAAAAGACTCTGATGCTGGGAGGGATTGGGGACAGGAGGAGAAGGGTATGGTAGAGGATAAGATGTCTGGATGGCATCACGGACTCAATGGACATGAGTCTGAGTGAACTCCAGGAGTTGGTGATGGACAGGGAGGCCTGGTGTGTTGCGATTCATGGGGTCACAAAGAGTCGGACTGAGAGACTGAACTGAAATGAATGGTACATAAGGACTTCCCTGGTGGCTCAAACAGTAAAGCGTCTGTCTACAAAGCGCTAGACACGGGTTCGATTCCTGGGTTGGAAACATCCCCTGGAGAAGGAAATGGCAATCCACTCCAGGATTATTGCCTGGAAATTCCCATGGACAGAGGAGCTTGGTAGGCTACAGTCCATGGGGTCGCAAAGAGTCTGACACAACTGAGTGACTTCACTCACTTCACTAATGGTACATAATTACCCAAGGCAGTCTGGTTAAGAAAAGAGGATATTCCTCTAGGTATAAAGTGACTGTCTATAAGCTTATTGCAGAAAGTATTGGTCAAATTCACAGGAGTAAAACATAAGGTACACAAAAAAACTTTAATTGGGATATTTGCATATGGATAAAACTCATTTCCAGGTCCCTTACCCTACTAGAAAGAGAAATTATGAGCTCTCAACTCCTGTCTACATAATAAGAGAAAGGGCCTGGGGAGCTGGACGTGTTATGATCTAGCACCAAATTAGTCTTTAAAAATCCCGATTCTTAATAACACTAAGCACAGGGTACAGTAATAGGAAAAGCAATAAATAGTGATGATAATGATAATTATATTATTATTGAAGTGAAGTGAAGTGAAGTTGCTCAGTTTTGTCTGACTCTTTCTGACCTCCATGGACTGTAGCCTGCCAGGCGCCTCCATCCATGGGATTTTCCAGGTGAGAATACTAGAATGGGTTGCTGTTTCTTTCTCCAGGTGATCTTCCCAACCCAGGGATTGAACCCAGGTCTCCCACACTGCAGGCATCAGATAATGATTTTCAGTGGATGACAGAGTAACATGGAATCCTGAGAGTTGTGAGACAGTCATAACCTGATATCTACATGGAGCAGATTTCATATGAAGATAGCCTACAGAGAGTGACAAAAATGAAGACTGCTTGACAGAGAGATAAACAGGTGGAAACTTCTCGATAACTTTCTGTTTTTGTGATTTCAGTTTCTTCTTAAGGCTTGTCTGAATTCCTGCCCTTGAGGTCCATGAGACAGTCCTCTATTCTAATAATGAAACCACCTCTATTGCTCAGAATGGTTTTGTTACAGGTACTCAAGCCACTTTGGCTAAAATGATACTTTTCATATGTAACCGTGTTCTTAAAACCTCCAATAAGTGATCATGGCTCTCAGTGTAATTTCTCAGCCTCAGCACTCTTGACACTTTGGCTAGATCTTTGCTGTGGGAGCTGTTCTGTGTATTGTAGGATATTTAGCAGCACTCTTGGCCTCTACCCTCCACGTACCACAAGCACCTAGAGGTGTGACAGCTAAAATTCTCCAGATGTTGTCAGACTCCCCTACCCTCTGGAAGGGGGCAAAAAATGCCCCTGGTTGAGCACCATTGGCCTGTAGGATAAGCTTAATGCCAACTAACAGTAGCCATAGGAGGTGCCACTGAGATTGCCTCCTGGCATTTTTTACTTCAACTTATTATGTCACAGAATTAAAAGTCCCTTCCTAGGCTGATTCAAAACCATGAAATCATTAACATGGCAGTCATAAGCCATATATCAACCTGGTCATGCTGGCTGTCTTCTCTCTGGACAACTTTCTAGGCCTTTCAAAACAATGAGTTCCAAGACCCTCCCTTGAAACTTCTTATACTTTGATTCCCTACTTTTCTCCTCAGCTTTATATGCTCCTCTGCTTCAAATGTTCCACAGTGTTCAGAATCAGGCTGGGAAAAATTCCATTTAATCAACACTTCCATAGAGTCCACAGGCACATAGGTAAGCAGCTGGTATAGCAACAATACACTGAATCTGTGCTCCATACCCTCCAAGGCTGTTACAAATGGCTCAAGGTCTCTGACAGGTAAAATTGTATAATTTTATGAAGGAACTTTTGCATATTGCCCTAATCAAACTACTGTATTTATCTTCGGCTCAGTCAAAATGGCTAGAGATCTTAGATAAATTTCTTTGGGTGAAATACTTTCTTAAATTCCCTGGCTGAGGTGATAGAACATATGCATTAAAAAGTAAGGTTTATAAAATGTAAAAGTAGAGGCATTCTGGGGTATAGTCATCCTTCCTGCGCTCAGCAGATTTCACTCTGAGAAGATGTCAGGACCACCTGGGCAATGCCTCTGGGATATGCACTAAGTTATTTATCTTACAAATATTTATTGATTTTTTGCTATACTATTGGGTATACAGCATTCTCAATTCAGTTCAGCTCAGTCACTCAGTTGTGCCTGACTCTTTGTAACCCCATGGACTGCAGCACTCCAGGTTTCTCTGTCCACCACCATCTCCTGGAGCCTGCTCAAACTCATGCCCATCAAGTCAGTGATGCCATTCAACCATTTCATCCTCTGTCATCCCCTTCTCCTCCTGCCTTCAATCTTTCACAGCATCAAGGTTTTTTCCAATGAGTTGGCTCTTCGCCTCAGGTTATAACCTTTAAAGAGGACCATATACAAAGCTTGTAGTCAAACAAGTAAGATAAGTCCATAAAAGTCCATCAGTGGAACTTGGAAGCCAAGGTGCATATTTTATATAGTATGATCTCAGGTAGTTTTTTTGAAAAGGAGACAAGTGAATTGAAACTTAGTGGTAAGAGGGAGGTAATCACATGAAAGTCTGGAGAAAGACCATTTTGATGAAGACAGAGCCACAAGGGCAAAGTCCCTGATCACTCTCAGTGTGGCTGAAGATCAATAAAAAAAGGACAAAATGTTTAGAAGTGAGCTTGAGAGGAAATAAGGTGAAAGAACATCTGAAGAACTGGAGATTTATTCTAATTACAATAAGACTTTGGTTGATTCACACATGTGGTTAATAGAACTAGAACCATGATTCAAAATCATTAATTTGGTTATGACTGATGACACAGAAGCAAAAATGACATAGAGTAAGATTGCATCTATGTCCTTTCCTGGCACTGTGGTACCCACTTAAATATTTGAGAAGTTACTGTCATCCAGAAATCTGTTTTCCCTTTTATGTTCCCTAATCAGTTTTCACTGATTTCTTGATTGCAGAATCAGGATGCCATGTTTACTTTAGCTTTTATGGATAAAACACTAGTAAAGCTATATTTGGAATCCCATATGTATCTGAATGTGTAGGAGTAATGTGGGGGACTGATTGCCTTTTGTATCATACAATTAAGGAAAAATAGATAAGAACAGTAAATAAAGACTCTTCAGTTGGCAGGGTTTTATAGCCTAGTAGTAGCAATTTTGCCCTTTCTTCAATAAAATAGCCAGTATTAACACCTTGTCAGTGTAAATTAGCCTTTCATTCTATAGCCTTATATTTTTATATGTAAAAGGAATGAGAATAGATACAAATTCTTTATGTCTATTTTTGAACATTTATAATCTACAGAAAACTCTCTAGCACTTCAATTCTGGTGAGTATTGTCAGGCTATATATTCAGAAAACACTCATAGTACAAAATAAATAGAAATACTAGACAAAATACAATGTCTTCTTAATATTCAGCCTAGTGCTTGTAAAATAAAGGGTTGGGGAAAAGGGAGTTCAAAATCAACTGATGTCATCATTGATGCCACAGTTGTTATTTAGTGTGAGGAAAAGAGATGAGTTTTGGGCTCCCTCAATTTGGTGAGTTGGAACAGACACAGCATGAATTTCATTAACTCTAAGAACTCTATGATCAGTGAAGAATTTTTTTTTTCAGAAAAATTAAACATCCTACCAAAGGGGTTGACAAAGAAACTCCTCTGTTTTGGCCTTTGCTCTGAATAGAGAAAAAATGTTTCCTTGTTTAAACTGTAATATTAATTCTGCCCGCACATGTATTTGCAATCTGAATTTTCCAGAAAACACGTGTACAAAGTATACACAGTACATACCAAGGAATCACCATAAAGCAGTCCCTGGTAGGCAGTGCCTAGAAGCTTATGGTAGAAACTAAGCATCTCTCTTCTCAGGTCTCACCAGATGCCCACAGGGAAAGTCTGTTGAACATGGATTCACAACCCAAATTCATGTCTACTGTATCTCACTGATTGTCCAGAAGGTAAGATAGTAAGAAACGCTACAGTGAAAAAGACGGATATTATGGGAAAGAAAGAAAGGAAAGAAGGAAGTGAAGAAAGAACTTATATCTGGATATCTCATGTTAATATTGATAAAGACAATAAGAAAGCATTCAAGTAGAGACTTTTAAAGAAAAATTTGATAGCTTTTATCAAGATTTAAATTGCATTTACCCTTTAATGTAACCACTTCATCTAAAAATAGCTTACCACTCAATTGTTCCTTTCCCTGACTGCACTTTCTTTTCTCTTTGTAGCACTTATCATCACCAGGTATATAATTTAAATATCAATTTGTTTATTATCATTTGAGACCACTAAAAGTTTAACTGCATGTGTGTCAGTTTATCAATTCAATTCTGTTTCCAAAGCATATAATATGCTCTCAATAAAAATCTATTAGAGATCAAACGGGAGATTGGGATTGACATATACACACTGCTATATATAAAATGGTGGTAGTTTAGCCATTAAGTCATGTCCAACTCTTGTGACCCCATGGACTATGGCCCGCCAGGCTCCTCTGTCCATGGGATTCTCCAGGCAAGAATACTGGAGTGGGTTTCCATTTCCTTCTCCAATATATAAAACAGATAACTAATAAGAACGTACTATATAGCACAGAGAAAAATACTCAATATTCTGTAATTATCTGTATGGGAAAAGAATCTAAGATAGTATGGATACATATAAATATATACATATAAAAATATCTGTATACATCTATATATATATATTATATATATAATACAGAACCATAAAAATATACTCATAAATATGATTTATAAACTGATACCTAACACAATATTTGTAATATATACATCATATTTTGTATACCATATTGTAAATTCTTTTTAACCTAGAATTTTATGCTATAGCAAAATTTAAAAATAAACTACTTGTCCACTAATAGGAATTAGAGCATTATGCTCATGCTATTTTGCATCTATATAACAAGATCTATGCATCTGGTTTTAGAAAAGGAAGAGGAACCAGAGATCAAATTGCCAACATCTGCTGGATCATTGAAAAAGCAAGAGAGTTCCAGAAAAAATCTATTTCTGCTTTATTGACTATGCCAAAGCCTTTGACTGNCACTCTAGGTAGTTCATATTTGTGGCTTCAGTATCTACTTCGTGACAGGCTTATTTCACTTGGCATTATATCCTTAAGGTTCATTCATGCTGTAGTAGGAGTCAAAATTTTATTCTTTCTTAATGCTGAATAGCATTATATGTATTGAACACATTTTGTTTACCTATACATCCATAGGACACTTGAGTGGTTTCTACCTCTTGGCTGTTATAAATAATTATGCTATTAACATGGATGTTCAAATATCTGCTTGAGATCCTTCTTTCAGTTTATTGGTTATAGACCCAAAAGTGGATTTTCTAGATTATAGGGTAATACACTTATCCTTTAATTTTCATATAAGCTCAGCTTCCATGATCATTGCAAGGCTTTATCCTTTTACCATTTCTATCAAAGTTTAAATGCAATATTTTCCTGAGAAAGACCTTTCTGCCCATCTAAAAGACTCTGATGCTGGGAAGGATTGGGGGCAGGAGGAAAAGGGGACAACAGAGGATGAGACGGCTGGATGGAGTCACTGACTCGATGGATGTGAGTTAGAGTGAACTCCGGGAGTTGGTGATGGACAAGGAAGACTGGTATACTGCTATTCATGGGTTCACAAAGAGTCGGACACAACTGCAGTGACTGAACTGAACTGAACTACAGAATAGTTACCTATTCACTCTCTTTAACAGTATCTTATTTTATTGACTACGCCAAAGTCTTTGACTGTGTGAATCACAATAAACTGTGGAAAAGTCTTAAAGAGATGGCAATACCGGACCACCTGACCTGCCTCCTGAGAAATCTGTAGGCAGCTCAAGAAGCAACAGTTAGAACTGGACATGAAACAACAGACTGGTTCCAAATTGGGAAAGGAGTACGTCAAGGCTGTATAGTGCCACCCTGTTTATTTAATGTGTATGCAGAGTACATCATATGAAACACTAGGCTGGATGAAGCACAGATGGAATCAAGATTGCTGGGAGAAATATCAGTAACCTCAAATATGCAGATGACACCATCCTTATGGCAGAAAGCAAAGGAGAACTAAACAGCCTCTTGATGAAAGTGAAAGAGGAGAGTGAAAAAATTGCCTTAAAACTCAACATTCAGAAAACTGAGATCAAGGAAGCAGGTCCTATCACTTCATGGCAAATAAGTGGGGAAACAGTGGAAACAGTGGCAGACTTAGTTTTCTTGGGCTCCAAAATCACTGTGGGTGTTGACTGCAGCCATGTAATTAAAAGACGCTTGTTTCTTTGAAGAAAAGTTATGACCAATCTAGACAGCATTTTAAAAAGCAGAGACATTACTTTGCCAACAAAGGTCCATCTAGTCAAGGCTATGGTTTTTCCAGTGACATGTATGGATGTGAGAGTTGGACTATGAAGAAAGCTGAGTGCTGAAGAGTTGATGTTTTTGAACTGTGGTGTTGGAGAAGACTCTTGAGAGTCCCTTGGACTGCAAGGAGATCCAACCAGTTCATTCTAAAGGAGATCAGTCCTGGATGTTCATTGGAAGGACTGATGTTGAAGCTGAAGCTCCAATACTTTGCCCATCTGATGTGAAGAAATGACTCATTGGAAAAGACCCTGATGCTGGGAAAAATTGAAGGGAATGACAGCAGTGAGATTTGAATGGCATCACCAACTTGATGGACATGAATTTGAGCAAGCTTCAGCAGTTCGTGATGGACAGGGAAAACTAGCGTGCTGCAGTCCATAGGGTCACAAATAGTCAGACATGACTGAATGACTGAACTGATAGGTACTCAGTCACTGAGTTGTGTCTCTTCAGCCCCATGGACTGTAGTCCACCAGGTTCCTACATCTGTGGAATTTTCCAGGCAAGAATACTGGAGCAGCCTGTCATTTCTTCCTGCAGGGCATCTTCCCAACCCAGGGACTGAACCTATGCCTCCTGCATTAGCAGGCAGATTTTTACCACTGGTGCCACCTGGGAAGTCCCAATAATCTACATAGCACTGACCATTATCAGAATTTTATTTTTGTGTGCGTTTTCACATGTAAAAAGTTTTATCTATAATTTAATGTTAAATTTATATTTAAATTCTCAATTACAATTTAAGGTCCATCAAGATGATGTCTTTTTTTATTTCACTGCTATCTCCCCAGTGCCAGAGCTTTCAAAAAGTATTTATTAAATTTAATAAGTTATAAAGTAAGAAGGAGTAAATAAAGGGGTAAAAAAAAATCTGGGACAGTCTTATGACCTCTTCAATTTGTTTGTACAGAAATAGCTTTGGGATTTCTGGTTTTAAGTGTAAAGGTGTCATATTCATTTTACAATTCCCACAAAATTAAACTCAAGATGTAGAAAAATAAAGGCAGCAACAGTCAAAGTAATGGGTCATGTCCACTTTTAAATTATTGAATGTGTCCACCCAGTGATGGTTTTTATCCCTGTCTATAGTTAGAAAATATATAGAGTGTTACAGTGGAGTAGAAATGGTTTCAATTGTTGAGCTAAAGGCTGGTTTTTGATTCTGTGATTCCTCATTTTATCAAAATGACACAATATAAAGTTTAGAGCATATAATGGCATGAGAGGGAGAAGGTCTTTCAAATAACCTGGTAGGCATATCTTTCAATTTAATTCACCTGTCAGCCTAGGCAATAGTGACTGAACCCATTACTGGCAGTCCTGTCCCACAGTTACTTTCAGACTTACTCCCTTCCTGTCTACATAGAGCAAGTCACCAAATCACTCTCCTTCTGTCTCTGTGACACTCTTTTTTGAGATTCAGAGTAAAACTCTTGATCAGAATAAAGTGCTATGTCACATTTCTTCCCTTGTGATAAGGAGAAGTATTTAATCTTTATAGCATTGAAAAATAATCTTTTTAGTTCCAATAGTTTATCAATTTTATTATAAATGAGAGGCAATCTACCTATGCCTGTATCATTCATCATAATGAAATAATCATCTCATTTATTTTACTACACAGGAGAGAAAGAAATAAAGCAGAGAAGAAAGAATAAAAAGGATGAGAAGCTTATAGGGAAAAGGAATGGTATTTCTGAACCAGGCAATCTCTCTTCTCCAGGTCAGAGGCTGGATTTACTATTTCTCATTGTCTGCCATAGCACTTGCCATGGTGCTCTATGTAGAAGCCCTGCTCATTAAATATGTGAGTGAGGGACACATCCAAGGAAAGATGAGAGAAAAATGGACTTGGATGTTAAAAGATAATTTAAAAAAAAAAAGATAAAGTCATGACTCTCATGAAGATATAAAAATGATCACATATTAAAGATTTTATGTAGCTCATTAATGAGGAAACCAGTGAGGTGTTACAACCAATTCAAAGGGGAATCCAAGGACAGACACCTTTATAGATAGGAATGTGAAAATGAGTATATGAATGAAGGCAAAACTGTTATCTCCTGGGGTGAAAGATTTCTTCCTCTATCTGCTGGGATTAATTTGCCCTTTATGGACAAGAATTTTTTTGCATTGCTATCAGGTGTCTATGAATTCAGTGCTAAAATAGAGCTGACAAAGAATTAATCTCAAAAATATACAAGCAGCTTCTGCAGCTCAATTCCAGAAAAATATATGACCCAATCAAAAAATGGATCAAAGAACTAAACAGACATTTCTTCGAAGAAGACGTAGAGATGTCTAACAAACACATGAAAAGATACTCGACGTCGCTCATTATCAGAGAAATGCAAATCAAAACCACAATGAGGTACCATCTCATGCTGGTAAGAATGGCTGCCATCAAAAAGTCTACAAACAATAAATGCTGGAGAGGGTGTGGAGAAAAGGGAACCCTCTTACACTGTTGGTGGGAATGTAAACTAGTACAGCCACTATGGAGAACAGTGTGGAGATTCCTTTAAAAAATGGAAATAGTACTGCCATATGACCCAGCAGTCCCACTGCTGGACATATACACTGAGGAACCTAGAATTGAAAGAGGCACATGTACCCCAATGTCCATCACAGCACTGTTTACAATAGTCAGGACATGGAAGCAACCTAGATGTCCACTGGCAGACAAATGGATAAGAAAGCTGTGGTGAATATACACAATGGAATATTACTCAGCTATTAAAAAGAATTCATTTGAAGCAGTTCTAATGAGGTGGATGAATCTGGAGCCTACTATACAGAGTGAAGTAAGTCAGAAAGAAAACCACCAATACAGTATATTAACACATATATATGGAATTTAGAAAGATAGTAATGGTGACCCTATGTGTGAGACAGCAAAAAAGACCCAGATTTAAAGAACAGACTTTTGAACTCTGTGGGAGAAGGAGAAGGTGGGATGACTTGAGAGAATAGCATTGAATAATGCATATTATCATATGTGAAACAATAGAATGGGAAAGACTAGAGATCTCTTCAAGAAAATCAGAGATACCAAGGGAACGTTTTATGCAAAGATGGGCTCAATAAAGGACAGAAATGATAGGGACCTAACAGAAGCAGAAGATATTAAGAAGAGGTAGCAAGAATACACAGGAGAACTGTATACCCCAAAAAAAGACCTTCGTAACCCAGGTAATGAGGATGGGGTGATCACACACCAAGAGCCAGACATCCTAGAATGTGAAGTCAAGTGGGCCTTAGGAAGCATCACTATGAACACAGCTAAGGGAGATGATAGAATTCCAATGGAGCTATTTCAAATCCTGAAAGATGATGCTGTGAAAGTGCTGCATTCAATATGCCAGCAAATTTGGAAAACTCAGCAGTGGCCACAGGACTTCAAACGGTCAGTTTTCATTCCAATCCCAAAGAAAAGCAATGCCAAAAATGCTCAAACTACCGCACAATTGCACTCATCTCACACACTTGTAAAGTAATGCTCAAAATTCTCCAAGCCAGGCTTCAACAATACGTGAACCATGAACTTCCAGATATTCAAGCTGGTTTTAGAAAAGGCAGAGGAACCAGAGATCAAAATTGCCATCATCTGCTGGATCATTGAAAAAGCTAGATAGTTTCAGAAAAATATCTATTTCTGCTTTATTGACTATGCCAAATAGGAAAAGGAGTACATCAAGGTTGTATATTGTCACCTTACTTATTTAATTTATATGCAGAGTACATCATGAGAAATGCTGGGCTGGAGGAAGCACAAGCTGGAATCAAGATTGCCAGGAGAAATATCAATAACCTCAGATATGCAGATGATATCACCCTTATGGCAGAAAATTAAGAAGTAAAGTAAAAAAGTGAAAGAGGAGAGTGAAAAAGTTGGCTTAAAGCTCAATATTCAGAAAACAAAGATCATGGCATCTGGTCCCATCACTTCATGGCAAATAGATGGGGAAACAGTGGACACAGTGGCTAACTTTATTTTTCTGGGATCCAAAATCACTGCAGATGGTGACTGCAGCCATGAAATTGAAAGACGCTTACTTACTCCTTGAAAGGAAAGTTATGACCAACCTAGACAACATATTAAATAGCAGAGACTTACTTTGCCAACAAAGGTCCATCTAGTCAAGGCTATGGTTTTTCCAGTAATCATGTATGGATGTGAGAGTTGGACTATAAAGAAAGCTGAGTGCCGAAGAATTGATGCATTTAACTGCGGTGTTGGAGAAGACTCTTGAGAGTCCCTTGAACTGCAAGGAGATCCAACCAGTCCATCCTAAAGGAGTTCAGTCCTGGGTGTTCATTGGAAGGACTGATGTTGAAGCTGAAACTCCAATTATTTGGCCACCTGATGTGAAGATCTGATTCCTTTGACAAGACCCTGAGGCTGGGAAAGATTGAGGGCAGGAGGAGAAGGAGATGCCAGAGGATGAGATGATTGGATGGCATCACCGACTCAATGGACATGGGTTTGGGTGGACACTGGGGGTTGATGATGGACAGGAAGGCCTGGCGTGCTGCACTTCATGTGGTCGCAAAGAGTTGGACACAACTGAGACTGAACTGAAATGAAATATATTGCCAGTCCAGGTTCCATGCATGAGTCAGGGTGCTCAGGGCTGGTGCACTGGGATGACCCAGAGGGATGGGATGGGGAGGGAGGTGGAATGGGGTTTCAGGATGGGGGACATATGTACACCCATGGCTGATTCATGTCAATGTATGGCAAAAATCACTACAACATTGTAAAGTAATCAGCTTCCAATTAAAGTAAATAAATTTTAAAATTTTTTTTAAAAGGAAGGGAAAAAAATGACAGCAATGTAATTAAAATCAAATACTCCAGAAGTCATACTTTAGACATGCACAAAATTTTTCCCTACATAGATAAATCTTTATATGGATTCTCTACATTTGGAACTACCTGCTTCTTACTCACTTCTTCCACCTTCCTCAGAAATGTGATCACCACCAGGAAACTATGCACCTATGGACAACTGTCAGCTAAGGTCTCATGATTATCTGAGGCAAAACTACCAGAGAAATATGCAACTTAATAAAATTTTTGAAAGAGAAAATATAAGCAAAAATCATATATTTTATGGCCTGATTTTAGATAATAGAATAGATGTTTTATACAGACAGCTCTAACCTGCATTCTCAATTCCTAACACATTAAATGTTAATTGTGTATGTTTACAGACTATCTTTTTTTATAGATGAGGAAACAGAAGCTTAGAAGGGTTAAGAAAGAGGCCTAAGTTACACATTATTCAGTGGTAAAATCAGTTCTCTTGGCTGCAGAAATTACTTTTGCTTCTCTCAGGCTGAAAGACATGTGTGAGCACTGTGTGAAGTCCCACACTGGAGTTTAGCCATGGCAGTTGTCACTCTGTAGGTGATCCAGGAATAGACAAATACTCATTTTGCACCTCACTTTGACTGGAAGTTTTCCTCAAGGAGGATGAAGTCAAGCATATAGTAAGAGAAACGATGACTTCAGGCTGTATGAAATGCTGAGACAGGACTCTTGCCAGTATTACTAAAAATAACTCATGCAAAGTGCTTAGTACAGTGCTTGGCACATAGTGAAAACTCAATGTTAGTTAATACAGTAAAAATTGCAAGTTTTCCTAGTATTAAAAATATATAAAACAAGAAAGATCATTATGCTGAAAAAGCTTTTGCAAGGTTTCCATGTTTATGACTCCTGTATGGCACTTTCAGGATGTGAGGAAGGTGGTGGGCTATACTACATCTTAGCTTTGTCCTAGTTTAGCAATGCCCATATCTTATACTCTGTGGCTTTCTTGCATATTTTTTACAGATGGAAATTTATGGATGGTTGACTGACTGCTTGCAAAGGAGGTGTGTGGATGTCCCTGGAAACAAGTCAGTATTCCACAGAGAGGATGTGAAAGTCAGCCAGAAGTCAGATGTTCTCAATGACATTCTCTCCCAAAGAGCAAATAAGGTCTTCTTTCAATCACCTTACCAGAACATGGACCAAAAGCAATAATTGGGACACACAACCATGGCCATTGTGCAACTGAAGCATACATTCAGATCAACCATTCTGCCAAAGCATTTCTGTGCTGATTGCTATAAATGATACTGAACTTCATTTTCTTAAAAGAGAACTATGAGCTGCCAGAGGCACAATCCATCTGTAGTATCTAGTAAAATATATATATATATATGTCTACTTTTAACTTAATATAATTAGTACCCCAATGACCAGAGCTATTGAAATCAGTTGGTCCAGATTTTCTGCCCAGTCTACAAAATGTGCTTTTATCCAACAAGGAGATTTTTATATTACAATGAAAATAAAGGGGAAGAAAAAAGTAACCTTCCAAATGTAGTTTTTGTGTGTGCATGTAGTTAAAATATAAAGGAACAAAGGAACCTGTTTTGCTGTTAAGTTTTTCTCCCCCATCCCCCATTTTTTTTTGTCTTTTTAATAAAATGTTATTCAGATTTTGAAGTCATGCTGAAATCAGGTCCACTGAGGGATGAAATTCATCACTTCCTTTGCTTCAGCTCTGTAGTAAATAGCAGATAATTTTGTTAGTTCTTTAAACTAGTAATTGACACAGTCAAGAACAAAACTACTATTTATCTGCTTTACAAAATTCCTAGTTTTGTTATGGTGGAAGGACAATCTCTCTATCCTTGGATCATCCTGTTTCAAATTTTGCTAGACTTATTCATGATTTTGCTTCCTGTTTTGAAAAGTCATTTTCATGATACTGTCTGAGACTATCATTTTTTCAGACTCTATTATCTCCATAAATTGAAATTCATTTCTTTTCAGATAGAGTGATTGTTCTCTTATTGAGAAAATTCCCAATATTCATTTTTCTTAATCCCATTAATATTTATTGCACAATTACACTGAATTAGATACAATAAAATATGCAGAGTGTATTCTCACTAATCCTGAGAGACTTACATCTTAAAAGTAAAAAGATAAATAGTTCTCTTCTTATTTGATATATTTTCCAAAGGATTAAGAAAATATTTTTGCAGAACAAGCTATATTTAGAAACAAATAGAAATTATTTAAAAGGAGAAAGAAGGAAAAAAATCACTCAGGACAGATAAGGCCTTTCTCAACATAAAACATGATCTCATTCATCTAAGGACAAATTAGTTGCAATAGATAAGATGAGGGAAATGGTTTTCAAGATACAAGCAAAGGACACAGGGCATCTTATCACCTAGTGGATCTAGAAAGATCAAGCAGTCTTTTTCTAATACCACACATATCACCCATGTGGAACTGGTGGTGACGAGAGGAGAAAGATGACCATAAAAATAAAAAAACGTTCTGCAACTAACAGAAACTTGAAGAATCAAAAGCAAAAGCAGGCTGCTAGAGCAGCAAATAATTCTTTAAAAAGAGAAATGATTTTCCATGAAAAAAATCACTCACAGTTATAAAGAGTCACTGGGCCAAGAACAATGAAGTCACCCTATATCTTAATTTAAATATGCCATATGCCCACTCCAGTATTTTTGTCTGGAGAATCCCATGGACGGAGGAGCCTGGTAGGCTACAATCCATGGCGTCACAGATAGACAGGACTGAGTGACTTCACTTTCACTTTTCACTTTATGCCAAGAACTCCACATAGAACACAATGTTTTATTTATTCATCTTATTTGTTTCCACTATCTACTTCTTAAAACAAGTCAATTTTAGTTTTTCCTGGGGGTGGGAGTTGNCATTTTGAAGGAGATCAACCCTGGGATTACTTTGGAAGGACTGATGCTAAAGCTGAAACTCCAGTACTTTGGCCACATCATGGGAAGAGTTGACTCATTTGAAAAGACTCTGATGCAGGGAGGGATTGGGGGCAGGAGGAGAAGGGGACGACAGAGGATGAGATGGCGGGATGGCATCATGGACTCAATGGACGTGAGTCTGAGTGAACTCCAGGAGTTGATGATAGACAGCGAGGCCTGGCATGCTGCGATTCATGGGTTTGCCGAGTCGGACACGACTGAGAGACTGAACTGAACTGAACTGATGCATTAAAGGTGCAAATTTTCCTCTAATCTCTGCTTATCTTCATCACACAAATTCTGATATGTGTTTTCATTTTCATTTAAATAAAAATGCTTTCTAATTTCACATGTAATTATTTATACATATAAATATATGTTTTTTGGTAATTGATCATCAACTCCTTACAGCCAAATTCAGACTTAAATTGAAGAAAGTACAGAAAACCACTAGACCATTTGAAAGTGAAAGTGAAGTCGCCTAGTCGTTTTTGACTCTTTGCCACCCTATGGACTGTAGCCCAACAGGCTCCTCAGTACATAGGATTCTCCAGGCAAGGATACTGGAGTGGGTTGCCATTTCCTTCTCCAGGGTGTCTTCCTGATCCAGGGATCGAACCCAGGTCTCCCGCATTGCAGACATACGCTTTAACCTCTGAACCACCAGGGAAGCCATTAGGTATGACCTAAATCAAATCCCTTATTATAAGTATATTCAAGTGATTATATCTGATAGAGTGCCTCAGGAATTATGGATGGAGGTTCATAACATTGATAGGAGGCAGTGATCAAATTCATCCTCAATAAAAAGAAAAGCAAAAAGGAAAATGGTTATCTGTGGAGGCTTTACAAATAGCTGAAAAAGAAAAGTGAAAGGCAAAGGAGAAAAGGAAAGATATACCCATCGGAATGCAGAGTTCCAAAGAATAGCTAAGAGAGATAAGAAAGCCTTCCTAAGTGAACAATGCAAAGAAATAGAGGAAAACAGTATAATGGGGAAGACTAGAGATCTTTTCAAGAAAATTAGAGATATCAAAGGAACATTTCATGCAAAAATGGGCTCAATAAAGGACAGAAATGGTATGGACCTAACAAAAGCAGACAATATTAAGAAAAGGTAGCAAGAATACACAGAAGAACTGTACAAAAAAGATCTTCATGATCTAGATAACCATGATGGTGTCGTCACTCACCTAGAGTCAGACATCTTAGAATGCAAAGTCAAGTGTGGNGACCTAACAAAAGCAGACAATATTAAGAAAAGGTAGCAAGAATACACAGAAGAACTGTACAAAAAAGATCTTCATGATCTAGATAACCATGATGGTGTCATCACTCACCTAGAGTCAGACATCTTAGAATGCAAAGTCAAGTGTGGCTTGGGGAGTATCACTACAAGCAAAGCTAGTGAAGGTGATGGACTTCTAACTGAGCTACTTCAAATCCTAAAAGATGATGCTGTTAAAGTGCTGCACACATTGTGTGAGTAAATTTGGAAAACTCAGCAGTGGCCACAGGACTGGAAAATGCCAGTTTTCATTCCAGTCCCAAAGAAAGGAGTTGCCAAAATGTATTCAAACTACCACACATTACACTCATTTCACAGGCTACCAAATGAATGTTCAAAATTATCCAAGCTAGGCTTCAACAGTATGTGAGCTAACTTCCTGTGTTCAAGCTGGATTTTAAAAAGGCAAAGGAAAAAGAGATCAAATTGCCAACATCCGTTGAATCATAGAAAAGTCAAGAGAAATCCAGAAAAGCATCTGTTTCTACTTCATTGCCTACAAAAAACTTTGTGTCAAAAATAAACTGGNCAAAGGAAAAAGAGATCAAATTGCCAACATCCGTTGAATCATAGAAAAGTCAAGAGAAATCCAGAAAAGCATCTGTTTCTACTTCATTGCCTACAAAAGACTTTGTGTCAAAAATAAACTGGAACAACAAGCTGTGGAAAATTCTTAAAGAGATGGGAATGCCAGACCACCTTACCTGCCTCCTGCAAAATGTATATGCAGATCAAGAAACAACAGTTAGAACCGGACATGGAGCAACAGACTGGTTCCAAATTGGGAAAGGAGTACGTCTAGTACTGTCACCCTGCTTATTTAACTTCTATGCCGTGTACATCATGTGAAATACCAGGCTGGATGAAACACAAGCTGGAATCAAGATTGCTGAGAGAAATATCAATAATCTCACATATGCAGATGACACCATCCTTAAGGCCAAAAGCAAAAAGGAACTGAAGAGCCTTTTAATGAAGGTGACGAGGAGCGTGAAAAAGCTGGCTTAAAACTCAACATTCAAAAAACCAAGTTCATGACATCTGGTCCCATCACTTCATGGTAAATACATGGGGAAATGATGGTGACTGCAGCCATGAAATAAAAGACCCTTGCTCCTTGGAAGAAAGGCTATGACCGACCTAGACAGCATATTAAAAAGCAGAGACATTACTTTGCGGACAAAAGTCCACATAGTCAAAGCTATGGTTTTCAGTAGTCGTGTATGGATGGGAGAATTGGACCATTAAGAAGGCTGAGCGCCAAAAAATTGATATTTTTGAACTGTGGTGTTGGTGCCCTCTTGAGAGCCCCTTGGACTGCAAAGAGATCAAACCAGTCAATCCAAAAGAAAATCAACCCTGAATATTCATTGGAAGGACTGATGTTGAAGATGGCATGCTGCAGTCCATGGGGTCACAAGGAGTCGGACATGACTGAATGAATGAACAACAACAAAATGATTTAAAATTTAATACCTTTGTAGTTAGAGAATATATCCCATATGATTTTAATACATTTAAATGAACTAAAGTCTCCCAAAATTCAAGGCAAGTGTGTTTTAAGGGGCTTCATCAAAACAAAAAATTATCATTAATTTCAGTCTTTTCTCCGAGTTTTCTTTTCACCTTATTTCTGTAACTGTTACTTATTATCTAATAATATAACTCTTTATAAAGCATTCTTAAATGCTGTTTTCTCTCTCAGTATTGGATTTTTGGAGATGGGATATATTTCTTCTTTACATGCTGCTTCTAAACCATTTTCCCTCACTTAAAAAACAGTTTATCTGCTTTCCATCTCACTTCAGATCAAAACACCCATTGCCCTCCAGGCTGTAGTTATCTGCCAATCCTCTGAGTACTAATAGCACTCACTCCATAAATATGTTAGCACCTGGCTCATTGATAACTCTGTAATTGGTGGCAATTATGTAGCTCTGCTGGTAGAGAATCCACCTGCAACGCAGGAGACCCTGTTTCAATTCCTGGGTCCAGAGGATCCACTGGAGAAGGGATGTGTGTGTGTTAGTTGCTTAGTCGTATCCGACTCTTTGCAACCCCATAGACTAGCCCAACAGGCCCCTCTCTCCATGGGATTCTCCAGGCAAGAAAAACGGAGTGGGTTGTCATTTCCTTCTCCAAAAGGAACTATAGAAATAAAGAAAGTGAAGTTGCTCTGTCATGTCCAACTCCCCATGACCCCACGGACCACAGCCTACAGGCTCCCCCCTCCATGGAATTTTCCAGGCAAGAGTACTGGAGTGGGCTGCCATTTCCTTCTCCAGGAGAAGGGATAGGCTACCCACTCCAGTATTCTTGGGCTTCCCGGTTGGCTCAGCTGGTACAAAATCTATCTACAGTGCAGGAGACATGTGTTTGATCCCTCAGTTGGAAAGATCACTTGAAGAAGGGAATGTTTGACTCATTCCAATATTCTGGTCTGGAGGATTTCATGGACTGTAAATCCATGAGGTCACAAAGAGTTAGATGCAACTTTCACTTTTATTGATCACAATATCTTTTCAACATCCTAGCCTCTTTAGTCCTCACACTTTCTTCCTCCAATGAATTTAGTCTCTACCCAATTTCAGCTTCACATTGAAGTTTGACTTCAGCCTCCACAGTCATGCTATCACCCTTATTACTGTCAATAGTGTAACCTATCCACAATTTCAGTTTGAAACATTCCACCTCATATTACCTCTTAAATATTTCTTGCCCATCCCTTTTATTATATTAACTCCAAAAACCTCTCACTCCCATTTTCACCTTGAATCCATTGTCATATCTGTGTCTTCACTGTTCATCCTTTTCATGTTCTCTTTTCTTTTCATATCAGTTGAATTCCATAATGCCTCATCATTATTGCATCATGCATATACTCTAAGCTCCCTTGTCCTTCTCCACTGTTTTAATATACTCCCTTGGCAAAATAACAATCTTTGTTAGGCCTGACTCTACTATTCTTTGCCTGTATTGGTATATTTAGCTGAAATTGAGAGGAAAAGCAGACAACCTTGTAGATAATGTTTAAATGTACTTCATTCTTTCAGTTCAACATGTCAGTAGTCTAAAATCAATGTGTTGGCAAGGCTGTGTTCTTTTGCCTTCATGGTACAATCTATTTCCTTATATTTTCCAGCTTCTAGAAGTTTCTGCATTTTGGCTGTTACTCTCTTTCTTTAAATTGCTGCTGCTGCTGCTAAGTCGCTTCAGTTGTGTCCGACTCTGTGCGACCCCATTGATGGCAGCCCACCAGGATCCATCGTCCCTGGGATTCTCCAGGCAAGAGTACTGGAGTGCGGTGCCATTTCCTTCTCCAATGCATGAAAGTAAAAAGTGAAAGTAAAGTCTCTCAGTCATGTCTGACTCTTAGCGACCCCATGGACTGCAGCCTATGAGGCTCCTCCGTCCATGGATTTTCCAGGCAAGAGTACTGGAGTGGGCTGCCATTGCCTTCTCTGCCTTCTTTACATTACTCTACTTCAATGTCTTGAGTCCTATGACTTACCCTAATTCTCATGATTTCCTCTTAAAAGGACCTTGTGATTAGATTGGACCTACTTGGATAATCCAGAATAAGTCTCTCCAGCTCAAGATTCTTAATTACATCTGTGAAGTTGCTAGTGCTACATATAGCAAAGTATTCACAGGTTCTAGGAATTGAGGCATTGACATCTTGATAGAAAGGCATAGTTATTGGCCACCCAATCTGAAGAGCCAACTCATTGGAAAAGATCTTGATGCTAAGAAAAATTGAGGGCATCAGCAGAAGGGGAAAACAGAGGATAAGACAGTTGAATGGTATCATCAACTCAATATACATGAGTTTGAGCAAACTCCAGGAGATAGTAAAAGACAGGAAAACCTGGGGTGCTGCAGTCTATGGGGCCACGAATACTCAGACACAATTGAGCAACTGAACAATAACAAATCTAAGAAACAGAGAGATATAGCATTGCAATATATTTACGGGAAAATTTTTCTAGGAAGTATACAGAATAAACTTGAAGGTACTGAGTAGGAACGTTCCTTGTATGTTCAAGGGACAGGAAGAGAGCCATGGAAGAATTGTAAGCACAGAGAGATAAAAATGTGGTAAGGAGGGGCAGAGAACATCTAGGATGTGGTTATAAATCATACAGTACGTACTTTGTATTTCATGTGAAGGATACATGAACACATTATTTTTGAAGAAAGAATGACATTCTTTGTATTATGCTTAACAAGATCACTCTGAATGGTAGATTGAGAAAAGTCTGAGAAATTTCAACATCAAAAGTGTGATACTTGGCAGAAGGGTATTGCAATAATCCAGATAAGAAATTGTGATACTCTAGACAGAAATGATTGTAGTATGTATAAAGAGGAGTGGTCATATTCTGGATGGATTTTAGAGGTAAGATTAACATAATTGGCTGAGAAGTTAGAGTATGAGAAATATCAAGAATGACACCACAGTTTGGGGCTTGAACAACTGAAAGAAAGAGAAAGTGTTAGTCACTCAGTTGTGTCTGATTCTTCGTGATCCCATTTACTGTAGCCTTCCCAGGCTTCTTCATCCGTGGGATTTTCCAGGCAAGAATACTGGAGTGAGCCGCCATTTCATTCTCCAGGGGATCTTCCTGACCCAGGAATCAAACCCAGGTATCCTGCATTATAGGCAGATTCTTTACCATCTGAGCAACCAGAGCAACTGAAGAAATAGAGATATCATTAAGTGATTTGGAGAAAGCTGTGGATAGAGACAGTTTTGAAGGGAAGATTAGGAACTTGCTCTGGGGCATCTTGAGTTTGAAGTTCTTACTGGTAATATAAGTGGAAATTCAGTTTGGAGGTATGGTATGGAGCTAAAATTCAGAAATCATCAACATATAATGATATTAAACCCAAGAAAAGGGTTAGATCATCTGGGAAGTAGATGTGAAGAAAAAAAAATAGAATGTTCCAGAAGATAAAATTTCAGAAACTTAAGGACACTCTAACATCAGAGATTGAAGAAGGGCTGGCCTTGTGGACTTGATATCTGTGAAGTTGCTCAAGGCCCAGGGGACCCACAAGGGCTCCAAGCTTGTTGTAGGGTTCCGTTCTTACCTTGTAATTCTTAAAACTTTTTGACCAACAAGCCTCACTTTTTCATTTGGCTATCATAACTACAGTAACTGGATCACACCAGGCACATATTAGATGTTCAATAAATATTTGCTAAAAATAATGAATGAAAAATTAGTTCAGACTTTTTATTTCCCTCTAATCAGTGATTTTTATTATTCCATGATGGTATCCATGAATCTTCTGGCCCAACACAATGCACTCTAGCAGTGTGTGTCTGTATGTGGGTGCCTGCTTGCGTTCATACCACAGTAGTATGCTGCTGCTACTGCTAAGTGGCTTCAGTCGTGTTCGACTCTGTGCAACCTCATAGATGGCAGCCCACCAGGCTTCCTCATCCCTGAGATTCTCCAGGCAAGAACACTGGAGTGGGTTGCCATTTCCTTCTCCAATGCATGAAAGTGAAAAGTGAAAGTGAAGTGGTTCAGTCGTGTCCGACTCTTCCGACCNGCCTCATAGATGGCAACCCACCAGGCTTCCTCATCCCTGAGATTCTCCAGGCAAGAACACTGGAGTGGGTTGCCATTTCCTTCTCCAATGCATGAAAGTGAAAAGTGAAAGTGAAGTGGCTCAGTCGTGTCCGACTCTTCCGACCCCATGGACTGTAGCCCACCAGGCTCCTCCGCCCATGGGATTTTCCAGGCAAGAGTACTGGAGTGTGGTGCTTCTATATAACTGATAATGGCATGATAGATAGAACTATATGGTAATTTCAATATAAAATCAGTAGAATTTACATAACCAAACCAAACATTTCACATTTCATATATGCTTATTTCTACGATGGAAATGATAAATGAAATGATCTGTGATGCTTAATCAAAACAATAGAACCAATAGAAAATACAAAATGACAACAATTAGGGACAGATGGTATTGTTTTTATTTTACCTCAACTTGTTACTTATTAGACATGGTGGACAATGTAGTGAAAGAATCTCAGTGCCTCTGTCATTTTCCACATATACTCCCTACTCTTAGTACATAAAAATAGCTCTTTCCTATTGGTAGTATTCCCATAAATATGCTATAGCTTTTACAAAAGAATTGATCACTTCCTAAGCATGGTAGTAGAAGGTCGGTATCTTAAATGACAACCTTAAGAAAAACATAAATCTACATGCCCTATTTTCATTTACTTTTGTAGAACACCAGGTTAAGGGAACAAAATAGTCTTTGAAATAAAGCAGACACTATATATGAAAGCTGGTTGCACTCTACGTTTTATCTTTCACAAAGAAAATAAGAGCAGTTTGTGTAACTATGCGCTGTTTTCATGAAAGTTACTTAAAATATTCCCTTCTACCATGTTTAATAAACTTGAACTCCTAATCAGCTTGTTAGTCATTCAGTGTCTGTGGCATATCCAGGCTCATTACACCATGCCACAGGGAGTATGAGGAAGACATTTTCCTTGGTAATATTTTTATTTACTAACTGTAATATAGGAATTGATTGGGGGAAATGTTCCTTTTTACTAAAGACTTGGAAACTATAACAATTATTTTCCACTTCTGCCTTTAGAGTTGACTTGGCAGTGTAAATTTATATTTAAAGTACATTGATAATTTTCAGAAAGTGGGGGTTAATCCTATTAATTGGGATCTCCAAATGGACTCAAGAAGATTAAAACTAAAGCTTACTGTCCATCCTTTTTTATTTGTCCTTGTATCACTATTTTCCTGTCAGCAGACAAAAGATAAACACTACTCTCATGTCACTGTAATTTTACTGGGCAAGTGTGGCACTGGGGAACAGAGTGGGTGAAAACAGACCATTCATAATTTAGTGTTAAGGTGGTTAGAACACATCAGTGGCCAAATAAAGGGATAGTGGCCTATTTCTTTGCTGATAGGAAATTAGTGTCACTGGCAGAGCCATGTTCAAGGGGGAAAAAAGAAGAATATGTATTTCTCAAGCACTTCTTGAGAAAAGTACACACATTCTGTGAAAGAGGCTTATATATGTGTCCCACAGGACACGGGGAAACATACATCTCTGCATATCCCCTTATCAGAAGCTATTTCTCCTATAAAACTGCACGGGAAACATACATCTCTGCATATCCCCTTATCAGAAGCTATTTCTCCTATAAAACTGCACCATCTGAAAAATGCAAAGTGACCTCACAACCAACATATATAAAAATGCTTTTTAAGTATTACTGACAAGATCACATATAGAAATAGGTGTCAGCTTTGACCAAGTAACTCAAATCATGTTACAGAGTTTTCCTCTTTAAGTAACTAGCTTCACTATAGGTATAAGGAAACTGAGGAATAAAGAAAATTCCATAGGTCAGGAACAGAGCCAAAACTTGACCCCGCCCTCTAGAACAGATCAACTCCCTCACTTGAAGTTGGCATATTACACTGAAGGTAACATCATACAAGTATCGAATAAAGACTTTAAGCTATTATACTAGAGAGGCTTCAGACAAAATTCGAATTGATTGAAACTTTCCTCTGAAACTTGAATCAAAGCAAGCCCCATTTCTTCCCTGTACTTCTTCTCTTGTAGTGAAGGATCCAAAGATAGCACACAAATGGATGTTTCTCTGATACCTGTGGCTTATCAGTAAGAATAGAAGTAATGGAAATCTCATGAGAAAGCCTGCTCTTAAAAGATTTCCAATCCAATTTTTGAACTCAAAAGGCTTGAATTAGTTTCAGATTAACATCCAAGTCTTTCAAAGTACATCTTCCAGGATTGAGTTATCAAGAGGACATTAGATGCTGAATTTTAGGTTCAATTTTTGTGGCAAGAGGTGAGATACAGGCAAATATTCAGTTTTTCTTTTTCAGTTGGATAAGCCCCATTTTCTACTTTTCTCCCCCCACCTGTGATTTTTTTTTCCCAATTACACTTTCATTACCTTCTCATAAAATAATTACACGTGCGCATGTATATATGCATACACGACCACACATATGAAATACAATGCTTTTCAGTGTTTTGCTAAAGCAGTGGTAACTCAGCAAGTAGTCTTCCTTTGTAAATGATATTCCATAGATGCCAACCCCAGGAGAATTAAGAGTCCAAAAATATTTAGTTTCAATGTCCTCAAAATGCACTTCAGTGAAGGAAATGTCATTCCAGTTCCCCTGATACAGTGTGGCTGCCATTCTTTTCCTGTGTCTGATCCTCAGCTACTCCTAAGCACAGATATGACTGGGCTGGTTGCCAACCTTCTTCTCAAGTTTCTTCTCCCAACTGTAGGTCAGCTACCATTGGTGCAAACATCTATAAGACAAGCAAGTGGCAAGGGTGTTACACAGATGAGCCTACCGGAGTCTGCCCTGGAGAATTTGAAGCAAGAAGAAGAAATATGATTTATAATTCAGAGTAGAGGCTTTTGGGGATTCATGCATCATTTTTTGTTGTTCAGTCACTAAGTTGTGTCTAACTCTTTGTGACCCTAGGGACTACAGCACACCAGGTTCTCCTGTCCTTCAATATCTACCAGAGTTTGCTCAGATTCATGTCCATCAAGTCAGTGATGCTAACCAATCAACGATCTCATCCTCTGCCACTCCTAGCCCTCAATCTTTCCCCGCATCAGGGGCTTTTCGAATGAGTTGACTCTTTGCATCAGGTGTCCAAAGTATTGGTGCTTCACTTTCAGCATCAGTCCTTCTAATGAATATTCAGGGTTGATTTCCTTTAGGATTGACTGATTTGATCTCCTTGCTGTCCAAGGGACTCTTAAGAGTCTTCTCCAGCACCACAATTTGAAAGCATCAGTTCTTCAGTGCTCAGCCTTCTTTATGGTTCAACTCTCACATTGGTACATGACTACTGGAAAAACCATAGCTGTGACTATATGGATCATACATAACAGATACAACTAAACATAGTGTATATTAGTTAGAGAAACAGAATCTAGTATTTTGTAAGACGTCACCGAAGTATTCCAACAAGAGGAATTTCATCCCAAACTAGTTTCAGCACACCTATTCATCTGTGTCTTTTCCAAATCTTCCTTTTGAGGATAGTTCTCCTGCTGAGGTCTAGTGTCTATAGAGAGTTAGCACTCCCTTGAAGTTTCACACTGTAGCCTTGGGTGCTTTGTCAAATTCAAAAGAAGAAAGTGCTTCATATCTCATTGTACAAATTGAGGCAAATGTTAATATGATATATGTGCACGTTTATTTTTATGAAACTAATATATAATCTGTTTTCATTAAAATCTACCAATGTATTACTTGCCTGCAGACTGCACAGATTTGAAAGCTGATGGCCATTATATGAGAGGAAAAAAGCACTTGAAAACATTTGAATTTAGTACTGAGACAAGAGAAATATAAACTGAGGGTGGTTTCTGTTGGGAACTTGAAAACGCTTCTGCTGTGGATAAGGCTGCTAACGTCAATGGGAAAGGAAAGAAAAGAGCAAACATATGTATTTCTTTAGCTTATTTTTTTTTCCCCTAAGATAACTTTAATTCAGCATGCCTCTAAAAACTAATGCAGATTCAAAGTTTCTCTGTAATATAACACCTCTCCACAAAAATGGTCACTTTCTCTGAAACTATCCCAACTATTTCAATTGAGGAATGCCATTCAGCTGAGGGTCTTCCCATGCAGCTCAGTGGTAAAGAATCTGCCTGCCAAGCAGAAGACTGAGTTTGATCTCTAGGTCGGGAATATGCCCTGGAGAAAAAAAAAATGGCAATCCACTCCAGTATTCTTGCCTGGAGAATCTCAGGGACAGACGAGCCTGGTGGGCTACAGTCCATGGGGTCTCAAAGTCAGACATGAGGCAGTAACTGTGCAAGCATGCACACAGCATTAAGCTGCCTTTGTCCCAAACATTTGATTGAGTTATTGCTTCACTATAGAAAACTACCTGGTATTTGCTTACTACTATGAAATGCAAGACTGGAAAACTTCAAACATTGTTATGAAAACATAGCTATATTTTCATTAACTCAAGTATTTATAATAAATAGGGCTAAAACATTTCAAAGGACAATTTTTGCTACATTTCATCATTTGTCTCTGAGTTTGCTGCTGTAAAGGAGGATGGTAAATCCAAAATTAACTAAACTCTTAGAGTTGGGTAAGGATTCTGATTTTTAAACTCCTCATATAATTCTGATTGATAATCAGCTAATTTGGAAAACTATTGTTTTAGTTCAAGGATACTCCATGAAAAGCAAACCTCTGATTTATAAATATATATTCCAAGATAGAGGAAGAGGCTATTAGACACATGTGTACATTAACACCCATCTCCAAAGTATTACACATCCTTTAAAACCTCAATTTGGTTTCTCTGAAAGCAACCAGTGTTCTTACTCAATTGTAATACTAAGTAAAAGCTACAGAGAAGAGTCTACTTCATTCTTCTCTCATAGCTCACTTTTTTCCACAGCACTTTTCTTGTTTTACTTTTTCTCTTGGTAGTTTGTCTTCCTATACTTAGTTTATTACTCCACCACAAAGTATTATCTTTTGAAATTTTATCCTTATATACGAAGGATTCCTATTTGAATGCTCATAGTGAGTAGGACAATGGCTCTTCTAAAATGTATGTCTATTTCCCAGCCCAAGAAAATGTCAATGTCACTTACATTGGAAAAAGGGTGTTTGCAGATACATTGACACTGAGGAAACTGAGATAAGTTACCCCTGGATTGTATGGATTGATCTAAATCCAAAGAAGAAACTTTATGAGAAACATAAGAGAAGACGCAGAGATAGACAGAAAGTCAAGCAGACAAAGATGCAGATTGGAGTAGTGTGGTCACCTGCCACAGGGCTTCCCTGGTGGCTCAGATGGTAAAGAATCCACCTGTAATGTGGGAGACCTGGGTTCAATCCCTGGGTCGGGAAGATCCCTGGAGGATAGGCAACCCAGTCCAATATTCTTGCCTTGAGAATCCCATGGACAGAGGAGCCTGGCTGGCTACAATCCATGGAATTGCAAAGAGCCAGACAAGACTGAACAACTAAGCATACAAAGTTGCAGGCCACGGAACAGAGGGAAACACAGGAAGCTGGAAGAGGCTGAGAAATAAAGTATTTGCTTCTGTATCAGTAAACAAGGATGTCACAAGCACCAGTGATTGCAGCCACCGTTAATGGTGAGCTGGCAAGCCCTGAGGGAACTTAGGAAGGAAAGAACACTTGTGTTCTGGCAGCCATAGACTGCAGCCATTCCCTATGGTGAGTCCTGATAAAGAAATCTCAGGATGTGAAAATAGGATAGTGGCCCCGGAGAGCTGAGGTGCATATGAAAGGAACGATTTCAGTGAGCCCAGACTCTTGTATATTTCCATACATAGAAAAGTGCTAAATTCCTTAATTTAGGTTATATAGGTTTTATCTTTATTTTTGTGGTTGGGATTTTTTTTTTAAATTTTTACAATGCTCTATTGGTTTCTGTCATACAACAATGTGAACCAGCCACAATTATACATACATCTCCTTCCTCTATAGCCTCCTTCCTCTCCCCGCATCCCGTCCCTCTAGGTCATCACAGAGCATGAGACTGGGCTCCCTGTGTTACACAGCAACTTCCCATCAGCCATCCATTTTACCTCTGATAGTGTATACATGTTGATGCTACTTTCTCCATTTCTCCCATTCTCTCCCTCCCTCAAGTCAGTTCTCTACATCTGTGTCTCCATTCTTTCTCTGCAAATAGATTCATCAACAACATTTTCCTAGATTTCATATATATGTATTGTATACTGTATTTGTTTTTCTCTTTCTGACTTACTTTCTGTATAACATGCTCTAGGTTCATCTACCTCTTTAGAACTGTCTCAGATTCATTCTTTTTATGACTAATATTCCATTAATATTCCATTGTACGTATGTGTCACATGTTCAATATTTCACTGTGTATATTTACTATTCATGTGTTATGGACATGAGGGTTGCTTCCATGTCCTGACTACTGTAAACTGTGCTGCTGTGAAGAGTGGGGTGCAAGTGTCTTTTTCAGTTAGGGTCTTCTCAAGGTAATGGGGTTGCTGGATCTTATGGTGGTTTTATTTAATTAACAATTGTCTTTTGGTGTTCAGACTACCTGCCCTTATTTGTGAAAATTCTATATAACCTAGCTCTTCCACTCACCTCTTCAGAGCAACTCTCTCGGGTCACTTGAGATACTGTCCCCTGGGCTTGAAGTCCTACAAATTCCCAATGAATATAACACAACTCTGAGCTTTTAAGTTGTGTATATTTTTTTAAGTCAACAAAGTAATGAAAGAATCTTGACTAGATCTTTTCAGGAGAGTATGGCTCAAATATGTGACTTCCTACAGAACTGTGAGAAAATACATTTCAATTGTTTTAAGCCACCATGAAGTTTGTGGTCATTTGTTACAACAGCCCTGTTAGGATCTCTTTCCTTCCTTTCCTGTCTGGCCCAGCTCTCACCTATTTAATAAGCAAGAGAACTTTATCAGACTCTCCAATCTTTTTTCCTTGTCCTCTCTGCATACAGTTACACAGCATGAAACAACTTGACCCACAGCCAAGGAGTAGAATTTATAACACATCTTTATGGAGAAAATAGAGTTATCCACAGATTGGGGCTATTTAAGGGCAGGGACTGAGTACTCACATTTGGGGATTTCTCACATCTAGCATAAATACAGACAGATGGTTGTTTTTAAATAAATATTTTTCAGTAATAAATTTTAAAGTTCAGTTCAGTTCAGTTGCTCAGTCGTGTCCAACTCTTTGCGACCCATGAATTGCAGCATAACAAGCCTCCCTGTCCATCACCAACTCCCAGAGTTCACACAAAACTCACATCCATCAAGTCGGTGATGCCATATAGCTATCTCATCCTCTGTCGTCCCCTTCTCCTCTTGCCCATAAGCCCTCCCAGCATCAGAGTCTATTTCAATGAGTAAACTCTTCACATGAGGTGGCCAAAGTAATGGAGTTTCAACTATAACATCATTACCTCCAAAGAACACCCAGGACTGATCTCCTTCAGGATGGACTGGTTGGATCTCCTTGCAGTCCAAGGNCATTATAAGGGACTTGAATGCAAAAGTAGGAAGTCAAGAAACACCTGGAATAACAGGTAAATTTGGCCTTGGAATATGGAATGAAGCAGGGTAAAGGCTAATAGAGTTTTGCCAAGAAAATGCACTGGTCATAACAAACACCCTCTTGCAACAACACAAGAGAAGATTCTACACATGGATATCACCAGATGGTCAACACCGAAATCAGATTGATTATATTCTTTGCAGCCAAAGATGGCAGAACTCTATACAGTCAGCAAAATCAAGATCGGGAGCTGACTATGGCTCAGATTGTGAACTCCTTACTGTCAAATTCAGACTTAAATTGAAGAAAGTAAGGAAACACACTAGACCATTCAGGTATGACCTAGATAAAATCCCTTATGATTACACAGTAGAAGTGAGAAATAGATTTAAGGGACTAGATCTGATAGATAGAATGCCTAATGAACTATGGAATGAGGTTTGTGACATTGTACAGGAGACAGGGATCAAGACCATCCCTATGGAAAAGAAATGCAAAAAAGCAAAATGGCTATCTGGGGAGGCCTTGCAAATAGCTGTGAAAAGAAGAGAAGCAAAACGCAAAGGAGGAAAAAAAAAAGATATAAGCATCTGAATGCAGAGTTCCCAAGAACAGCAAGAAGAGGTAAGAAAGGCTTCCTCAGCGATCAATGCAAAGAAATAGAGGAAATCAACAGAATGGGAAAGAATAGAGATCTCTTCAAGAAAATTAGAGATACCAAGGGAACATTTCATGCAAAGATGAGCTCGATAAAGGACAGAAATGGTGTGGACCTAACAGAAGCAGAAGATATTAAGAAGAGGTGGCAACAATGCACAAACAAACTGTACAGAAAAGATCTTCACGACCAAGATAATCATGATGGTGTGATCACTCACCTAGAGCCAGACATGTTGGAATGTGAAGTCAAGTGGGCATTAGAAGCATCATGACGAACAAAGCTAGTGGAGGTGATGGAATTCCAGTGGAGCTCTTTCAAATCCTGAAAGATGATGCTGTGAAAGTGCTGTACTCAATATGCCAGCACATTTGGAAAACTCAGCAGTGGCCACAGGACTGGAAAAGGTCAGTTTTCATTCCAATCCCAAAGAAAGGCAATGCCAAAGAAT
>SJYW01052660.1:637467-658694 GCA_006410735.1 Raphicerus campestris | reverse complement strand
GAAATCAGATTGATTATATTCTTTGCAGCCAAAGATGGCAGAACTCTATACAGTCAGCAAAATCAAGATCGGGAGCTGACTATGGCTCAGATTGTGAACTCCTTACTGTCAAATTCAGACTTAAATTGAAGAAAGTAAGGAAACACACTAGACCATTCAGGTATGACCTAGATAAAATCCCTTATGATTACACAGTAGAAGTGAGAAATAGATTTAAGGGACTAGATCTGATAGATAGAATGCCTAATGAACTATGGAATGAGGTTTGTGACATTGTACAGGAGACAGGGATCAAGACCATCCCTATGGAAAAGAAATGCAAAAAAGCAAAATGGCTATCTGGGGAGGCCTTGCAAATAGCTGTGAAAAGAAGAGAAGCAAAACGCAAAGGAGGAAAAAAAAAAGATATAAGCATCTGAATGCAGAGTTCCCAAGAACAGCAAGAAGAGGTAAGAAAGGCTTCCTCAGCGATCAATGCAAAGAAATAGAGGAAATCAACAGAATGGGAAAGAATAGAGATCTCTTCAAGAAAATTAGAGATACCAAGGGAACATTTCATGCAAAGATGAGCTCGATAAAGGACAGAAATGGTGTGGACCTAACAGAAGCAGAAGATATTAAGAAGAGGTGGCAACAATGCACAAACAAACTGTACAGAAAAGATCTTCACGACCAAGATAATCATGATGGTGTGATCACTCACCTAGAGCCAGACATGTTGGAATGTGAAGTCAAGTGGGCATTAGAAGCATCATGACGAACAAAGCTAGTGGAGGTGATGGAATTCCAGTGGAGCTCTTTCAAATCCTGAAAGATGATGCTGTGAAAGTGCTGCACTCAATATGCCAGCACATTTGGAAAACTCAGCAGTGGCCACAGGACTCGAAAAGGTCCGTTTTCATTCCAATGACAAAGAAAGGCAATACCAAAGAATGGTCAAGCTATCGCACAATTGCACTCGTCTCACATGCTAGTAAAATGGTGCTCAAAATTCTCCAAGCCAGGCTTCAGCAATACGTGAACTTCCAGATGTTCAACCTGGTTTTAGAAAAGGCAGAGGAACCAGAGATCAAATTGCCAGCATCCGTTGGATCATGGAAGCAAGAGAGTTCCAGAAAAAAACATCTACTTCTACTTTATTGACTATGCCAAAGCCTTTCACTGTGTGGATCACAATAAACTGGAAAATTCTGAAAGATATGGGAATACCAGACCACCTGACCTGCCTCTTGAGAAATCTGTGTGCAGGTCAGGAAGCAACAGTTAGAACTGGACATGGAACAACAGACTGGTTCCAAATAGGAACAGGAGTATGTTAAGGCTGTATATTGTCACCCTGCTTATTTAACTTCTATGCAGAGTCCATCATGAGAAATGTTGGGCTGGAAGAAGCACAAGCTGGAATCAAGAGTGCCGGGAGAAATATCAGTAACTTCAGATATGCAGATGACACCACCGTTATGCAGAAAGTGAAGAGGAACGAAAAAGCCTCTTGATGAAAGTGAAAGAGGAGAGTGAAAAAGTTGGCTTAAAGCTCAACATTCAGAAAACTAAGATCATGGCATCTGGTCCCATCACTTCATGGGGAAAAAATGGGGAAACAGTGGAAACAGTGTCAGATTTCATTTTTTTGGACTCCAAAGTCACTGCAGATGGTGATTGCAACCATGAAATTAAGAGACTCTTACTCCTTGAAGGGAAAGTTATGACCAACCTAGAGAGCATATTCAAAAGCAGAGACATTATTTTGCCAACAAAGGTCCATCTAATCAAGGCTATGGGTTTTCCAGTGGTCATGTATGGATGTGAGAGTTGGACTGTGAAGAAATCTGAGCGCCGAAGAATTGATGCTTTTGAACTCTGGTGTTGGAGAAGACTCTTGAGAATCCCTTGGACTGCAAGGAGATCCAACCATTCCGTTCTAAAGATCAGTTCTGGGTATTCTTTGGAAAGAATGATGCTAAAGCTGAAACTCCAGTACTTGGCCACCTCATGTGAAGATTTGACTCATTGGAAAAGGCTCTGTTGATGGGAGGGATTGGGGGTAGGAAAGAGGAAGACAGAGGATGAGATGGCTGGATGGCATCACTGATTCCATGGACGTGAAACTGAGTGAACTCCGGGTGTTGGTGGTGGACAGTGAGGCCCAGCGTGCTGCAGTTCATTAGGTTGCAAAGAGTCAGACATGACTGAGTGAATGAGCTAAACTGATCTCTAAGTAACAAAGTGATGTGAGAAGAGATTTGATTCAAAGGAGACTATTATAATAGGTATATAGGAGAGCTATTATGTTGGGAGAAATTTTGTAATAGGGAAAAGAGATTCAACTCACCTCTGAATACAAGGAAAATTAATGTTATAACCAAGGAGCTAGGTGGGGATGAAAGAATGGAAAATTACCAGTAGAACACAACAAGCATAAAGGGGGATTCCGGTTAAACCAGATTAGCAAGTTTCTTGCTAAAATTGGACAATGTGGAGGTGAACATAGAAATATAAAAATCAAGGCCTAGTTGAGAAGAAAGTTCAAAAGAGTCTGAGTAAAACCAGTCAAGTAGAGAATCTATCAGAACTTTCAATATCAAAAGAAAATCATATAATAGTTTATCATTTCCAACAGCTTCTTGCTTCCCATCTGGCTTCTCTTATCGTTTGTGATTTTAGATGCCAAAGCCTAATCCTCTATCTTTCTTCTAACCAGAGACAAGGGGATACTGCTTTCTTTTATGAAAATTGTCAGCATTTATTCTTTCATTTCCTTTCTTTAGTCTTTGCTGTATGGTTGCCTCCTACTCTCTCAGGACTTCTGTTTTCTGCCAAAGGNAGTAGTTTATCATTTCCAACAGCTTCTTGCTTCCCATCTGGCTTCTCTTATCGTTTGTGATTTTAGATGCCGAAGCCTAATCTTCTATCTTTCTTCTAACCAGAGACAAGGGGATACTGCTTTCTTTTATGAAAATTGTCAGCACTTATTCTTTCATTTCCTTTCTTTAGTCTTTGCTGTATGGTTGCCTCCTACTCTCTCAGGACTTCTGTTTTCTGCCAAAGGACAGCAGATACTTAACATCTCCTTGTAAGGCTCCTTTCACATTCTTTGTCTTTTTTTTTTTTTTTTCTCCTTTGCTATTTAGATTATGCTTCTCTTCTCTGGCTTTTATTTCTACCTTATTTTGGTCTCTAGACCGCAGTATTTGTGTTTCCTCTTTAAAGCTCCCACTGTTTAACTTCCTCTTCCTATTGTTTCCTTGGCCCACATTTTCCTTTACCAGATTTAAGTGCTAGCTCCCTGCTGCTCAGATTCCTTTAGTCTTAACATCTCAGACGTGTTTTCTTTCTTGCATTTGCTAGGAAAGTTTCTTACTAGAGTCCTCCACCCTGTGGCTTTGTGTACTCTGAATACTCAGTAAACTGCAAGCATTGAAACCTCATATGTTGATTTGTAAATAAGAGGAAAGAGCTGGGGTGTTCAGAAAACCTGGATGACTGTAATGTCTCAGGTTTAAATAGAAATTGGTTTCTGAACTGACTCAGTGGACTCACTGGGTATGAATTTGAGCAAACTCGGAATAGTGGAGAGCAAAGGAGCCTGGTACAGTCCACGAGGTCTCAAAGAGTAGGAGACAACTTAGTAACTGAACAACAATCTGATCAACGTGTTGGTCTGAAAAATATTTAGGGAAAAGAACCAGGATATTCAATATCTTGAGGGTTAATACAGAATAGAATTTAGAGAAGAATTTAGTGATTAATAAAATTTAACTGAGTGTTACAGAAATTATTATTTTGTTTTGATGTACTTTTGGACTTGGATATTTGTTCATTCTTCTGATTCTTATAAATTTGTTCAACAATATTTATTACTTTCCATGATTTCTGTTCATTCAAAAAACTAAGACCATGGCATCCGGTCCAGTCACTTCATGGTAAACAGACAGGAAAACAATGGAAACAGTGACAGACTTTATTTTGAGGGGCTCCAAAATCACTACAAAATGTGACTGCAGCCATGAAATTGAAAGACGTTTGCTCCTTGGAAGAAAAGTTTTGACCAACCTCAACAGCATATTTAAAAGCAGAGACATTACTTTGCCAACAAAGGTCCATCTAGTCAAAGCTATGTTTTTTCCAGTAGTCGTGTATGGATGTGAAAGTTGGACTATTAAGAAAGCTGAGTGCTGAAGAATTGATGCTTTTGAACTGTGGTGTTGGAGGAGACTCTTGAGAGTCCTTTGGACTGCAAGGAGATCCAACCAGTCTGTCCTAAAGGAAATCAGTCTTGAATATTCATTGGAAGGACTGATACTGAAGCTGAAACTCCAATATTTGGCCACCTCATGCGAGGAACTGACACACTAGAAAAGATGATGCTGCGAAAGATTGAGGGCGGGAGGAGAAGGAAACGACAGGATGAGATGGCTGGATGGCTTCACTGACTTGATGGACATGAGTTTGAGTAAGTCATGAGTTTGTGATGGACAGGGAAGCATGGTGTGCTGCAGTCCATTGGGTCACAAAGAATTGGACACACTTGAGTGACTGAACTGAACTGATGTCCTCTGTGCTCAAAATACCATGATGAGCAAAATACTAGTACAGTAAGTCCCATACATGTGAACAAGTTCCATTTCAAGAGTGTGTTCCTAAGTTTAATTTGTAAATCTGACAAATTTAGCCTAGGTATCCAACTAACACAATTGACTATATAATATTTTAATAGACTTATAATATTTTCAAACAAATAATACATAAGAAATAAACACACAAAAAATGAACATTTTATACCTTACAGTATAGTGCCTTGAAAAGTGCAGTAGTACAATACAACAGCTGGCATACAGAGCCTGGCATCAAGTGAACAGGTAAGAAGAGTTACTGACTGGAAGATGGATAAAGGGTGGGAGATGAGAGAGCTGAAGGATTGTCAGCAATAGGACATAGAAGACAAGCTGCCATTTCACTCACACCTGACAATGATGCTTCGAAGACCTTTTTTCAAGTTTGGAACTTGAAGGTTCATATGTATAGACTCACTGTATAGGCAAAAATAGATATTAGTTCTCTCCTCTAGAGCTTAGACTATGACATCAAATCACTACCAAAATGATATAATATTTCAAGTATGGTTGAAAATGAAGTGCTTCAAGTTTTGCAGATGAAATTTACATAGAGCTTTAAAGAGATGTAATGTACTAGGGAGATGTGACATATTCAGGCAGTTAAGAGAAGGTTCAATTGAGACGACATGAAAGGCAGAGGTGTGCTACAAGATGGAGCTGGGATGTAAGCAGATACTAGGACAACAGGAGCCTTGCTAAGGAAAGGGGTGACATGACTGGATTTGTGATACAAAAACATAAATCTGGCTGCAATATTGTGATGATTAATTTTGTGTGTCAACCGAGCCATAGTATCTAGATATTTGATCAAACATTATTCTGGAAGTCTCTGTGGGGATATTTTTGGATAAGATTAATATTTAGATCATGGACTTTGAGCAAAGCAGACTGTCCTCCAAATGTCAGAGAGCCAGAGCCAGTCAGGTGAAGGTCTGAATAAAATTAAAAGACTAACCTCCCCCAAGAAGCAGTAATTCTGCCAGCCTGTAATTCTGCCAGCTTGCGGTCCCTCTGAATCAAACTTCAGATTCAGTTCCTCTTTGGGTCTTCGGCCCACAAAGCAGATATTGGATTTGCCAACCTCTGGAATCGCATGAAGCATTCCTTAAAATAAATATTTATTTTTTAATCTCTGGCTCTGTTTCTCATCTCTCTCTCTCTCTAAAAGAGATGTTGGCAATTCTCGTATTCTAGGTGTGAGTTCATAGTACCTTGTTGTTGGAAACTGAGAGAAGTAGATTGAAAAGCCAAATATGAAGTAAAATATACAGAGAATGGTGATGTGTTGGATACTTCAGGCATGAAAAGCGACAAAACAAAGACTCTTAGATTTCTGATTTACACATCTAAATCTGTAGTGGTGCTTTTCATCGAAGAGTGTTTACCACAAGAGGACCAGTTTGGAAAGAAAGAATATGATTGTAGGTTGGGAAATAGTAAGTGTGAGATGTTTTGATAAATCCAAAAAGGCTCCATTAGTGGTTGAATAAAGTCTAAGTAAAAGATACAGATTACACACAAACTTGAAGGCTATCTTTTTATAAGTGGTAATGGAAGAAGTGAGCATAAATGAAAAAACATGACAATAGAAGAAAGCAAGATTAAGTCTTGAAAAAATAAAATATTTAATGATAGGATATGAGACTAGAAGCATATCAAAAGTTTAAATAGTCTTAGGGTTTTAATTTTTTAATACAATATATAGAAGCGATGTGTGTGGAGGTCTTTGTGAAGCTTCATTGCTGCAGGAAAGCATTGACACATCTTCTGTTTTGGATCGTCTTGCTTCATTCTTCAAAGAACAAGTTGGTTATATACAGTATTTTCTTACTTTCTCATCAGTCAGGATATCAGGACAGAGTACTGTGTAATTATTATAATAGTNACTCTTAGAGTTTTAATTTTTTAATACAATATATAGAAGCGATGTGTGTGGAGGTCTTTGTGGAGCTTCATTGCTGCAGGAAAGCACTGACACATCTTCTGTTTTGGATCGTCTTGCTTCATTCTTCAAAGAAAAGTTGGTTATATACAGTATTTTCTTACTTTCTCATCAGTCAGGATATCAGGACAGAATACTGTGTAATTATTATAATAGTACCTGCATCGAGGTCTTTATTATTCATTAAAAAATTGTCTTTGAGTAGCACTTCCTAGACATATTCATGAGCGAGTTAAAGACTTCTTCAGCTTATCAAGAACCCAACTCTATGTTAATTTTTTAAAAATGTGTTGGAAGCTATTTGTTTGATTTCTTTCATAATTTCTGCAGGACCAAAATCACAAGTGTTTACCATCTAGTTGAAAAGATAATTTATAAAGTTTATAACGTTTTCCAGATATATAAATTCTATGAGAACGTAGGTGTCTTGAATATTATTGGATTTATTGAATACTAATCAACTTCCTATGCTTTTTGTGATGTTTAAAGTTATATACATATGATGCTATCTGATCTGATAGCAATACTGATTTATTTACTTATATACAATGTGTTACAATTCATGATAAAGATAGTTTATTAGGAGAACAAAGAAGAGGAGATAAAGAGCCCTACCTGAAATGGGATACAGGCAGGAATCAGGGAAGTTTCAAAAGATTAGAAGATATTTATCCCACTAAGAGGGAATGATAGAAAATGCATTCCAGGAAGAAAAAACAACATAGCCAAAAGCACAAAGGCATGAGACATTTTGCTTGTTTTAAATCAATATTGCAGATGCATATAACATGAAGGCAGAAAATGGCAAGACATATAGAGACACAGGTAGTAAAGTATACATTCTGGAGTTACACAGATAGCAGGCTAGAGAATTTGGTGATTATCGAGAGCTGTGTAATGGATTTAAGTAGGAAAGTTATACTAACTAGATTTGTATAGGAAGCAATATTGGAATTTGAATCAACACAACTAGTGGCATGCTATATTCATAGTAACACACTTTTCATATTGCTATTTTTTACAATATACATAATTTATTTTCAAATGGTTCAGGGAAAACTGCACATATGTAATATATTATTGTACAAGGAGAGAAAGCAAACATCACATGTTGAGGTCCTTTAATGGACCGGAACCTGATGGTCCGGAGTCGACTGATAAGAAAGTAAAGGAGAAAGAAAGAGGCTGATATTCCTTGGTTTACGCAGAAACCCAATAAAGCCCCTGGCATGGGGCTTGCTTTGTTCACGAAGGCCTCAGTTGCCCTCTCAAGGGGGTGAAGAGGCAGAGTGCCTTCTCGAGAGGGTCTTAGAAGCCCAGGCAGGAAAGTGAACCCAGAGGACCTCTGTGTTCCAGGGGATCAGCCTGAAAAAGAGAGAGAGAGAGAGAAAGCAAGACACAGGGACCAAAGCTCTGATGGAGCAGAAGTGTCTTATTCAACATCGTGTAGGTATTTATACTGTCTTACAAGATAGCTATTTTCAGCAGAGATAAAATCAAAACTTACAAGGAAACATGAGGTCATCCATATGAAAGAGAGAGGGTTGTAAATAATCACTTTTACCATATGGTTCATAAAAAGGAAGAAGGTACTTTCACTGTATTGAAAAACTAACGAAAGAAATGCCTGGATTCTCAGCCCTGGGATGGGCTTGCCTCTCCTCTTAATTCCTGAATATTCAGGAATTAATAAGGAACAGAGAATTCCTGACAGATCCAAAACAGCACACAGGAAGCCTCCTGTTAAATGCTTCCTGACAATCAGAGTTAAAATAATTATTAAACCTAACTGAATTATGTATAAATGTTCGCTGCACTATTTTTTCAGGTTTTTTGTTTGTTTGTTTAAAATTTTAAACATTGAAAAAGATTTTAATGGGAAATAGAAAACCCTTTTAAAAATATTGGTGATGAACTGAAGGGGTGGGATGGGGTAGGGTGGGAGAGATGTGTATAAGAGACAGGTATAGGCAAAAATAGATATTAGTTCTCTCCTCTAGAGCTTAGACTATGACATCAAATCACTACCAAAATGATATAATATTTCAAGTATGGTTGAAAATGAAGNCTGTATGGTAGAAGCCAACACAGCATTGTAAAGCAATTATGTTGCAATTTTTAAAAGTTATTTAATATAAAAAGTAAAAAATAAAACTTGAGTTACAATGAGCTCCTGAATCTCTAGCTGTCTCTCCTAGGCTTTGACTGAGAAATGGCATGTGAATCTTGGGTGGAGGGGCCAGGAATACACAGAAGAGAACGCTGTACTTCAGAGTGAGGCAGAAGGAGCAGATGTGTGGAAACATGCAGAGGGAAGAGAGCCTAAAACCCTGGGAAATGGGAGCATGGGGTGCATTCCTGACTGCTTGGCTCTGCCTCCAGAGGCCTGGTTTTGGTGCAACGTCAACCTCCTTTTTCTGTCTCAGAGGTTCATGAAATACCCTGGTATCCTTCTAATAAATTGTTATTACTTACTTTTTACTGTTGCTTATGATATCTTGAGTGATTCTGACCCTTGTGAATGAATAGATTACCATCAAACCCACTGGCAGATCTGCGATAATAGGTGCACTGGGACATCTATGAACCTTCTCCTCTAAGCTGAGATGGACANCTTCCAGAGGCCTGGTTTTGGTGCAAGGTCCACCTCCTCTTTCTGTCTCAGAGGTTCATGAAATACCCTGGTATCCTTCTAATAAATTGTTATTACTTAACTTTGTACTTTTGATTATGATATCTTGAGTGATTCTGACCCTTGTGAATGAATAGATTCCCATCAAACCCACTGGCAGATCTGCGATAATAGGTGCACTGGGACATCTATGAACCTTCTCCTCTAAGCTGAGATGGACAAGAGTGGCTTCACTGGAGAGTATGCCTTGCAGACTTCTAGCATTTCAATGGAGTTGACATGGAATAAAAATATTAACTGGATAATTTTCAATCATACTTTACAACTTTTGAAAGGATAAATCACATGTATACTGGAAACATATCTTCAGGCCACCAACTCAGGTGTGGACCAGAGGGTAGGTGGAAGTACATTCGCTCTTTTTCAATGCTGAATCTAAGTCTTATCTTCAGCTTTCCTTCTACCACAGCAGATTCTGAATTTGCTCCTTGAGTTCAGTGATTTTCCTCTTTTCCCCTGGAGAAGCGTGTTGGTGTGGAGAAGGCAATGGCAACCCACTCCAGTACTCTTGCCTGGAAAATCCTGTGGGTGGAGGAGCCTGGTAGGCTGCAGCCCATGGGGTTGAGAAGAGTCGGACATTATTGAGAGACTTCACTTTCACTTTTAACTTTCATGCATTGGAGAAGGAAATGGCAACCCACTCCAGTGTTCTTGCCTGGAAAATCCCAGAGCTGGGGGAGCCTGGTGGGCTGCTGTCTATGGGGTCACAGAGTTGGACACAACTGAAGTGACTTAGCTGCAGCAGCAGCAGTGTGTTGGGGAGGGTGAGCTGTAACCCTGGGTCATCACGACTGATGCATNGCCTGGTGGGCTGCTGTCTATGGGGTCACAGAGTTGGACACAACTGAAGTGACTTAGCTGCAGCAGCAGCAGTGTGTTGGGGAGGGTGAGCTGTAACCCTGGGTCATCACGACTGATGCATCTTGTCATCTTCAAAGATCTCCCTCACCCTCTCTTGGGGTCTTGACCTGCTGCCTCAGTTCACAAAGACTCTCTGAGGCAGCTTCTGGCCTCTTAAGACATACCTTCTTGAGGGCAAGACCCTGCAACTGCTCCACTGCTTGCAGGGGTAGAGATAGCACTCCACTCACTGGGCTCCTGTTTCCCCTCCAGGTTCTGAGCATTCTGCTCACTTTCCTCCCTGACTTAGCATGTGGAAGGGCACAAGGGCCTTTCTCAGAACTTTCTCTCCATATTGCTATTTTTTTATTCATGACTGTTAAGGAAGCATGACACTATTTTGCTGCTCACTCAATATTCTGTTCTGGTGTTCACTTGTGACTTTCTTTGGGGGGCAAAAAAAACAATGAGAAGAAATAACATTTCCTTCTAGACATGTGACATAGTTTTGAGAATTGGCATGTGGCATATCATGTGGCTTACCATGTTTCATTCTCCTTTGCCAATGTGTCAGTGTTACTGTAAGTCATTTAGACATATGGATTGTGTGTTACTACAGCTAATTCAGGGGAACTTGACTGACACAGAATGTATATAGCATAATGATGCTTATTCAGATTGGACAATTTTTAGTAGCCTCCTTAATCTTAAAACTCAGACACCAATAGGGTCTACATAATTTGGCTTCTCCCAAATAAACTAAATGATACGGAGAGCAGTAATTAAAGACAGAAGAAATTTTAACTTTATTTACATTGTTATTTATGATAATGAGAAATAGTAGCTTTATGTTCTAAATTTCTATAGAACATTTTAACACAGTGGAATGTATTTACTCATGTACAATAGAGACACATTATTTGTGGTGGTGATGATGTCTCTAGTATCATGAATACTGTAGTAGAGAATACTGAACTATGGCTCTAAGGAGCAATACTGGGTTAGGCGTCTCCAAGCCTCTGGTTCACATTTTATTAGTCAAAATACCGTTTGGCTTATGGATCATTTACCAACATCTTTGTGAAAAAAAGTCAGCCTCATCANGAAATTCTGGTTATTGGGGAAAATTAGCAGCCTACTGACATTTTAAAGTACAATCCTGCTCATATCCCACTCAAGACCAATTAAATCAGAATCCCTAGAGGTTGAGGTTACCATATTTAATTTTTCAAGAGCTCCCTCATTGATTGTAACATGTAACCAGGTTTGAAAACTATTGGCATAATGTATAAGCATTGTCCATATTGTTAAATAATTTTATAAAGATTATTTTAAATGAATGCTTGCATAACACAGATATACAGAAACATAAACATCCTTATAGTGTTGACTATTTAGGCTACTTTTAAGTATATGCTTGNACCAGGTTTGAAAACTATTGGCATAATGTATAAGCATTGTCCATATTGTTAAATAATTTTATAAAGATTATTTTAAATGAATGCTTGCATAACACAGATATACAGAAACATAAACATCCTTATAGTGTTGACTATTTAGGCTACTTTTAAGTATATGCTTGTTTACATATGGATAGACCCAAACAGATGTGAAAACCCAATCTTCCTAGATATTATTATTAGAAGGTAGAGATGTGTTGGTCTTTTGAGTAGAAATGAATTATAAAATGAATCTGATACCCTGTGGTGACATATTTTTCTTTTAGCTCTTTTGCTCATTGATTAACCAACAGTAGCTGGGGTATATAAAAACAGGGAGAAGTATCATAATTCACAATTTTGCCAAGAATCTAAAATCAATTAATTATAACTCTAAGTTTATTGTTTTTGTGCATTGCATATAGAAATACATATGTAAATAGAAATAAATTTAATTGTATAACAGCTTTTTGGAGGGGATTGGAAAATTTTTATAACCTTTAGTCCTTGAGAATTGTGAAGACTACAAACTCCACACAATTTATGGAAAAATAATTTATTTTAAGAAATAGAGAAAAAGCACATTGTATTTGATCAGAGGGGTTGTGATGAAGAGAGGTAGTTTGTCAAAATCCAATTCAGACATCCCTATGGAAAATTAAGACAGTTGGGATTAGATAGTATCCACTTATCCAATTTCTGCCTCACTGCCTTACTTTTTTATTTGAATTAATCTGGGTAATGAACACCCAAACCAAATTATTGTGGGTTGATTACCCATGAAAAGTGGGTTAATTGTTTAATATCCATGGGTGCAAGTGGGTATAGGTATTTTAATATACATAAACTTCTAATTGGCATATTTAATAGTAACATAAAATACATATAGAATGAAATCAACAATACAGTTTCACATTAAAAGTTGATTGATCTTCTTGTGCATAACTTGTCTATCAAATTGGTTGCTAAATACTGGAAAAAATAGTCATCTATTATAATTGTTCATGTTTAAAAAACAAGGATAAATAAGTGTTTTCTGAGTACTAAACAAATCTTCATTTTGAGATAATATTGGAAGAAAAGCAATATTTAATGTCACATAATCAAAGGAAAATGTAACACATGATTGTTTTCATTATCAGCTCAGCTTACTATCAGACTTGGGTATACTCAGATGCAACCATCCACATTCCTATGCAGTTTAAGGTTAAATCTACATAAAAGTATTCAATTTCTAAGGAAGAGGTGTCTTCTAATTGGATAATGCTAGCATTTACATCCTTTGGGCAAGAAAAATTGACCCAATCAAGAAACACCAACTGTAGCCATTTTTTCTAATTTACCCTCTAAGGTCATTAAGGGGAAGACCTTATTAGAATATAGCTGCCAGAGTCATTATCTTTCACTGTCAATAAAGGTGCAATAATCTCAAGGAAAAATGCTGGCATTCAGCTCTCCTCTCCTGGCAGAAGGAATGGACCCAATTAAAAAATCCTGTGAGTGGACCCATTACACTGTGCCCTTTCATGAGACAAAAACAACAACAATGGAACCCAAGGGAATAACAAAATAACAACAACAACCAAAAAGGATGAGAGAACAAGAGTGAGCATGCTGTATCAGCAGGGAAACTGCAAATATGGCCCAAAGGTTATCATCAAGTTCACAAAGCTAACAATAAAGCCAATCAAGGCTTTACTTGATTGTCAAATCATCACTAATTTACAATTTTTTTCTCTTGTTTCATTTTCCTCTTTTCTTCAAATTATACGTCAGCTGATTCCTTTTGCTTCTTATGGAGAGCCAGCCTGACATTGCTTTTCATTCTCCTAAGAGATGATGAGATGGCTGGATGGCATCACGGACTCGATGGACGTGAGTCTGAGTGAACTCCGGGAGATGGTGATGGACAGGGAGGCCTGGCGTGCTGCGATTCATGGGGTCGCAAAGAGTCGGACACGGCTGAGCAACTGAACTGAACCGAACTGCAGAGATGAAGAAGAAATGATATATTTTCATTTAGCATTCATTTTAGGATGCAAGTCCTGGTGATGACTGAGAGCCATCATTTTGGCATAGCTCTGGTAATTTTTTTTTAGCTAAATGTTATTAAAAATTAGCAATATCACAGAAACCTTGATAAGTCCAGGTTTGGGTGAAAACCAGAGAGAATCTCCCCGTTGTTCTTGGGGTACCTATTCCCTTCTCTCATGGCTTAACTTTATCTCATGATTCAGCAGCTTGAAGATGATTCTTGCTCCTGCAGCCCATGGGGACTTAATTACAGCTTATTTGCCATTTCCCCTTCCTTCTCTTATTTCCAGTACATAAAGGCTCAGAGTTCACAGCCATGTTACTTTTCTAGACTATTCCTTGGAGACAGCCAGGCTGAGAACCCTTCACCACTGGTCCCGAAGCCAGGTCAGACACAATAAGAGCAATAAATACTTACAAATGCAGACACTTAAAAGGAGCCAGAGACTTTGAAGAGGATGAAAGAGATGGTCATTGGGGAGCTGCAGTTAAACTTAACCTAGAGAAATAGAAAAACAATACATCAGAAATAAGCAAGAGCAGGCTGACTGTGCCTGGGATTTCAGAAACCTTACCCAAGGCAGCCCATGGTCAGAGGAGGCTTGAGCCACTCAGCTCTGCTCCTCTGCTTCTCCATGCATACTAGCCAGATGACACTCCTACACTGCAAGATGTATTCCCGATTGTACATATTAACTTTGATGCTTGCCTAGAGCCACAGTTTCTCATTCTCTGTCAACCAGTGTGGTTAATTATGTACTGTAATATTTAAATTACAATTCTGATTATTTTGGAAAGATAATTAGTCTAAGGAAAAAGAAGGAGACAGAGTCTCAATGAAGGTTGTTTGGAAGGTTCTGGTTATAGCAGGAAGACAATATAGTCTCCCAGAAGTGAGAATCATCTGTGGCATGGCTGGGCCGTGGGGAGACTACTATGAACTCTTTGGAACTACATGTTCATATTAATTAAGGAGGGCCCATCTGGTTCAGAAAAAAAAGAGAAAATATGATCAAATTTATTTGATGACATATCAAATTTTGAGATACAGGTACACTTCTCAAATAAATTCACACCCTCTATATTTTTTATCTATTTGTTTNAATTAAGGAGGGCCCATCTGGTTCAGAAAAAAAAGAGAAAATATGATCAAATTTATTTGATGACATATCAAATTTTGAGATACAGGTACACTTCCCAAATAAATTCACACCCTCTATATTGTTTATCTATTTGTTTCAGAACTTACTTCTTTTTTGCCCAAAACATAAGAAGGACTTCTTGTCTTGTTCATGTCCTTTGTTTACTCAGAATTTTAAACGCATTTGATACAAAATCTGATTGTTAGTATACAAGTATTTCATTGGTTCAGTCTCTTATGCTATCACTTCCAAATTATTACAGTTATAGTTCAGTCATGTCCAACTGTTTGTGACCCCATGAACAGCAGCACGCCAGGCCTCCNAAAATCTGATTGTTAGTATACAAGTATTTCATTGGTTCAGTCTCTTATGCTATCACTTCCAAATTATTACAGTTATAGTTCAGTCATGTCCAACTGTTTGTGACCCCATGAACAGCAGCATGCCAGGCCTCCCTGTCCATCACCAACTGTCAGAGTCTACCCAAACCCATGTCCATTGAGTTGGTAATGCCATCCAACCATCTCATCCTCTGTCGTCCCCTTCTCCTCCTGCCCTCAATCTTCCCCAGCATCAGGGTCTTTTCCAATGAGTCAACTCTTCACATCAGGTGGCCAAAGTATTAGAGTTTCAGCTTCAGCATCAGTCCTTCCAATGAACACCCTGGACTGATCTCCTTTAGGATGGACTGGTTGGATCTCCTTACAGTCCAAGGGATTCTCAAGAGTCTTCTCCAACACCACAGTTCAAAAGCATCAATTCATTGGCCAAATTATTATATAGCATTAAATAGTGCAGAGTATTGTAGATTCTTGTCTTTTTTTTTCCCCAATAATGGAACTATTCATGTCAATTTAACACATGCATTCATATAATTATTGGTCCTATTAGTAGATGAATTTGTGCCAAGTAGGGAGTAAATATTCAATTAAAATAAATTAGCTCTAAATGTGTTTCTCTGGCAATATCAAAGACATATTTGACAGGAGGCAGTAACACTTTTATTTTTAAATCTGTTGCTACTAATTTTTTATACACATTTCTAAAGTCAAGTACACATAATCAGTAAAGTCATATATTCAAAGAATAATCCTCAAGAGCTAAAGTACACTCTAGGGAGCAACTGTCTCGTGTATTATTCATTATTCTTTTTGCTTTTTTCTCCTCCCTTCTTTCCTCTTCCAAATCTCTCTTCCTTTTCTCCCTCCTTCCCTTCCTTCCTTTTTCTTTGAACATTTGAGCCATTTCTGTGTGGAGTGCAAGTTTATGCACTAGGGAATCAAACAAACAGAAAAGACATAGTAACAGAAAGAGAAACAAGTAATTGTTCTTTTACCCAATGTAATAAATATTATATCTACTATGCTAAAATTTATTTTATTGAAAACAATTCAGTAATTTATTTTAGTTGGTCAGTGCTTCAGGGTAGCTGGACAAAGGCCAAATTACTGAGACACTGAGTACCAAACCGGAAAAGTGGTCTCCAATTTTTATTATCATGTGAAATGAACTATATTTTCTGAACATTAATAAAGCATTTTAAAGTATTAGTAGTAGAATAACAAAACGGATAAAAGTCTTTGGTGTCACACATATTTGGTTCTTAATAGCAAGGTCAACACTTAATAGTGGTGTGACTTTGCATAAGATACTTAATTGGTCTAAGTGTCAGATTTCCTTATCAATAAGTGGGATACAGCTGTTTTGATCTAAGGATTAAACAATGCAATTTATGTGTGCTCCCAGTTAGGCCTGGCTAATATAATTAATAACCATAATATTATTTCTGTTATAATTTTTATTTCAAAATTTAAATTCATTCTGCTTGTTCAAAATCACCATCAGACAATTTTGTAATGTGTATAAATAGCTACCCAATGGTGGTTTTCCCAACAGGAATCCAATCCAGTATGATTTAAGAGAAATAGACCCATATGCTCTCTTAGTTCTAAAAAGGACACTCCAGATTTCTTTGAATGCAAGATTTGGAAATACAATAATGTCTTTAATGGTTACATAGACTCACAACTAAATCAATACTAATGCAAAGAAAAAGGGACTTGTGAATAGATGCGGGAATGTAATCTTTACATCCCATTGATTATAAGTGAATGCACAAAAAGCAAAAGAAATGCATGGCTCTTTTGAAGTGTCTAGGTTAGCTTCTACCTAACCAATCAAGGATAATCCTTTGCTCTACTGAGCTCTGTAAAACGGTTTGCCAGGAAAAAGCTCAACTCCCCAGACAAAGCTTACTGTATGTCTGTCTGTTGTCTAGAGAAGAAAATAACCAGGAAAGTCAGAAGAATATAGGGAAAAAATAACAAGATTTTCATGACTTTCACAAAAGAGGATCCAATCAAATCTCTCAATAATAAAATAAATAATATCAAAAGGATTTAGAGCAATATGCAGAATAATGTCTTTAATGTTGAATCACCTCATGAAAATATTCTAATGTCCAATGGGCATTACTCTAGTTACCCTCACTGGACTTATTATGGTACTATGTACTATGTACTAACCTGATTATTCTTACCCTAAAAATCTTGTTTCCTGTTAGTAATTCAATTCCAGTTCCCACACCAAAATGCCAGTCTTGCATAGAAAGTTAATTGAGATCTTAAAATATTTTCCGAAAAGACAACATAGTTTCCAACAGCTGGAATCTATACATTCTATGTTTATAAATTGTGTGGTTCGTTCTTACAACTCTGTTCTAAAAAGGAAGCCACAAGATGGACTAAAAAAAAAGAAAAAAACTCTAACATTTTTCTTCAATGAGCACACGCAAGAAATCAGTGAAAAACAATTCAGATTACAGAAGTCTCATTGCATAGACCACAAGTAGGTATAGGAAATGATTCATCTTAGGTTGCCTCCTCTGACAACGTAAAGCCTAGAAATGTCAGCTGCCATATGAAAGAAAACAGACTATCTTCATGTCAAAACCAACAATGCAAAATAATAATAATAATAAAATACCACTGTTGCATCTTGGGAAAAAAATTAATTCAGTTAGAATTGCTATCAGCTTCTTGAATGAGAGCATACCACGTCTCGTATATTTTATCTTGAGTGAGAATTCTAGCTACTAATTTGTAAATTGGATCACTGCCCAGAGAGTTCTTTTATATGACTTTGTTCTGGAGCAAGTTAAATAATCTTTCTGCTTTCTTTCTTTCTTTTTTTTTTTTTTTTTTTGGTAACAGAGTTTCAGCTTCTTCCCAAGAGAGTTACAAGATTAAGAAGAATTTGGGGTAACATATTACAAGGAATGTCATAAATATCTCACAATTTTAACTTAGTTTTAATAAGATGCTTAATCTCTGTTGATCATAAATCATTTGAATATTAAAAACACACATTGAAAATTTGAACTACTAAGAATAAGATAGAGTAGATAACTATTACATAGTTTTTACCATTGTGTAAATAAGCCTGAAAGGGGGGAAAAATCCATATTTTTCAATAGAAGCTATTTTTATTTGAAGGGTTAGAATAAATACAGTCATTTGGTATAGAATGTTAAAAACCAATAGAATATTCAAAGCATATTAAGTGAGATTTAGTAACCATAAATTTGATATGTGTCTATGATATAGCTGCTCATCTTCAATAAATAGGTTTTTAATAAGCAGTTGGTATTTATTCAACAAAAACAACTGTTACAATGAATAAATTAAATGCCTATTTAAGACACTTCATCCAGCATAAAGAGGTAGCACAATTTCCCTGCAGTACCAGAAATGATTGTGTTAATACTGGAGTGAAGCCAGTGCTCTAGGATCACGTTGTCAGTGGGAAGCATGGCACGCTCTGCACTGCAGCATGACCAGCATTACAGAATAGAGGGGACACAGCCACGAAGAATCAATCCAGGAGCTGTGACAAGATCCTGCTGGCTGAAATCACTGTGACTCTTAAACATCAACCCAGAGGACATGAAAAAAGAGACCAAGTCTCCATTTCTTTGCAATAAGTCTGGAGAAAAAAAAAGGACTTCTGTGTTAGCTTTAATTTTATGTCTGTGTGCTTTCTAGTTATCAAATATGTCACTCAGCCTTGGCAGTGCTTTGCCAGCTCACTATTTGGCATGTGTATGCAATTTAGTAATCATGGATGCTGCTTCACTCCCCTGAAGCAAGAGATTTCTGAAATTACTATGACCTCCACTGATATACATGTATTTCCAGTTGACTTGCCAGGATCTTTCATCTTTTTTCTTATGCAAGTGTTTTTACAGGAGAATCATATATTTTGACCACTTATTGTTATCACTTATTATCTATGGGCTTAAATGATAAAGAAGAATCATATTGGCTACCAATTCTCCCTCCAACCAGTAATAGATGAAACAGATGAAAATATTTTTAGATAGTACCTCATTGGTTGCTAAAGTTTAGATGAATGGATAACCATCATAAACAAAGATAGTTCTGTTTCTGTTTTTATTTAAACNTCTTCTTCTCTAATAAGATGCTTAATCTCTGTTGATCATAAATCATTTGAATATTAAAAACACACATTGAAAATTTGAACTACTAAGAATAAGATAGAGTAGATAACTATTACATAGTTTTTACCATTGTGTAAATAAGCCTGAAAGGGGGGAAAAATCCATATTTTTCAATAGAAGCTATTTTTATTTGAAGGGTTAGAATAAATACAGTCATTTGGTATAGAATGTTAAAAACCAATAGAATATTCAAAGCATATTAAGTGAGATTTAGTAACCATAAATTTGATATGTGTCTATGATATAGCTGCTCATCTTCAATAAATAGGTTTTTAATAAGCAGTTGGTATTTATTCAACAAAAACAACTGTTACAATGAATAAATTAAATGCCTATTTAAGACACTTCATCCAGCATAAAGAGGTAGCACAATTTCCCTGCAGTACCAGAAATGATTGTGTTAATACTGGAGTGAAGCCAGTGCTCTAGGATCACGTTGTCAGTGGGAAGCATGGCACGCTCTGCACTGCAGCATGACCAGCATTACAGAATAGAGGGGACACAGCCACGAAGAATCAATCCAGGAGCTGTGACAAGATCCTGCTGGCTGAAATCACTGTGACTCTTAAACATCAACCCAGAGGACATGAAAAAAGAGACCAAGTCTCCATTTCTTTGCAATAAGTCTGGAGAAAAAAAAAGGACTTCTGTGTTAGCTTTAATTTTATGTCTGTGTGCTTTCTAGTTATCAAATATGTCACTCAGCCTTGGCAGTGCTTTGCCAGCTCACTATTTGGCATGTGTATGCAATTTAGTAATCATGGATGCTGCTTCACTCCCCTGAAGCAAGAGATTTCTGAAATTACTATGACCTCCACTGATATACATGTATTTCCAGTTGACTTGCCAGGATCTTTCATCTTTTTTCTTATGCAAGTGTTTTTACAGGAGAATCATATATTTTGACCACTTATTGTTATCACTTATTATCTATGGGCTTAAATGATAAAGAAGAATCATATTGGCTACCAATTCTCCCTCCAACCAGTAATAGATGAAACAGATGAAAATATTTTTAGATAGTACCTCATTGGTTGCTAAAGTTTAGATGAATGGATAACCATCATAAACAAAGATAGTTCTGTTTCTGTTTTTATTTAAACTCTTCATAGCAAGCATCTTATACAACTTGAAATCACTGTCACGTCCAACTTTTGCAACCCCATGGACTACACAGTCTATAGAATTCTCTAGGCCAGAATACTAGAGTGGGTAGCCTTTCCCTTCTCTAGGGGATCTTCCCGACCCAGAGATCAAAACCAGGTCTCACATACTGCAGGTGGATTCTTTACCAGCTGAGCAACAAGGAAAGCCAAATGCAGTTATTAAAATGTTGCTTTCTTCCAGTAAATAGGAAAGTCATTATAAAGTGAAATGTATTTCTATTTATTATTATCTTTTCTTACTTCTGACTAGCCACAACATTTTTTTGACAACTTTTCTATATGCAAAATGAGACTGTACTGTAAAGATCCAAGAGAATTATTCTTAAATAACTCTAGTTATCTATTATAGGACTTCTTGGTGAAGTAAATCATGGCTTTTCCTTAACTAACCTGCCAGGCCTAAAATTATAAGTTTATACATAGCCTAGTGTGTTTTTATATTCATAGTCTTTGAATATAATAAATATATAGATAATACAAAGAAATTTATTTCCAAGTTTCTTAAATTCCAAAATGTAATTCTCAGAAAAATGTTTGAATAACTTTTCCTTGAAAGTAGGAAAGCAGAGTCTGGGTAAAAAGAGTCACAGTAAATTTTCTGTTAAGGAACCTATTAAGCATGCACACACACACACAGTTCAGAAAAGACAAGGAAGAAAATATTAGAGATGTTGAGTTTCCAACAAATGAAAAAGACTCTTGCTTCTTGGAAGGAAAGTTATGACAAACCCAGACAGTACATTAAAAAGCAGAGACATCACTTTGCTGACAAAGGCCCATGTAGCAATGGTTTTTCAGTAGTCATGGATGGATATAAGAGTTGGACCATAAAAAAAG
>SJYW01052660.1:595129-621927 GCA_006410735.1 Raphicerus campestris | reverse complement strand
GCACAGAGGGGAGACGCCCAGAGAGGGGAGACGCAGAGAGGGGAGGTGATATGATCCTGGAGGTGAGACTGGGGTGAGGCAGCCACAAGCCAAAATGCCTGAAGCCACCAGAACCTGGAAGAAGCAGGGACAGACTGTCTCCTGGAAACTCCAGACAGAGGCAGTCCTGCTGACGCCCTGACCTTGGCCTTCCGGCCCCTGGCACTTTGCTTGCTTTAAGCAGCCCGGTTGTTGTGATAGTTGCACAGCCACAGCAATCCTGATCACCTGTGCATACACATAGGTGCGTATTCCTATCATTTGTGTCTACATTAAGTTAAACATGAGTTCTTACTGATATTTCCAAAGCTAATCCACTACATGGGTCATTCTAGCCTCCTACTCTTGCTGATTTGTAAATTCCCACTTCCTCGGAGAGAAACCTGGCTCCCGCATTGTCATCAATTCATTAAACGGTTCAAATACTCTATGCATGTAGAGTAAATCTTCCCTGGTAGCTCAGTCGGTAAAGAATCCACCTGCAATGCAGGAGACCTGGGTTTGATCCCTGGGTTGGGAAGATTCCCTGGAGGAGGAAATGGCAACCCACTCCAGTATTCTTGCCTGGGAAATCCCATGGACAGGGGAGCCTGGCGGGCTACAGTTCATGGAGCCACAAAGGTCGGAGACGACTGAGCGACCACACCGCCACCGTGCGCGTAGCGCTGCATCACGATTCCCATTCTTCCGAAGGAAAGTTTTGTCAGCCATAGAATGCTGCCACGTGTGGTTTCTTTCCCCCTTCACCTTACAGCCTCTTCACTTCAAAAGTTAAGTCAGCAAACTCCCCCTGCCCCTATTCCTTCAATGAGGTTGTTTCACATATTTGGAATACAGTCAGAGTCTCTTGATTCTGCACTGGAGTCTGCATTTTTTGTGTGTGATATATCCCGATCTCTCCAATTAAAAAAAAAATTTGCATACATTACAATTCACTCTTTGCTTTGTAAGATTCTGTCGGTTTTGACTAATACCCGACGTCACATATGCACCACTGCAGCACCAAGAGAATAGCCTCGTTGCTCTAAAAATCCCCTGTGCTCGCCCTGTCTAGCCCACTCCCTCCCCAGGCCCCTGGAAACCACTCATCTTTTTGCTGCTCTCTGTCTAGTTTTGCCTTTTCCAGAATGTCATACAGTTGGAATCCTACAGTATATAACCGTTTTAGACTGGATTCTTTCACATAGCAATATGCATTTAAGATTTCTCGATTCCTTGTTGTGGCTGAGTAATTTATTTCTTAAAAAAAAAGTTTTAATTGAAGGATAATTGCTTTAGAGTGCCATGTTAGTTTCTGCTCACCACCACATGAATCAGCTACAGGAATCCATGCGCCCCTCCCTCGGGAGCCTCCCTCCCACCCCCCACCCCGCCCCTCCAGGTCCTCAGAGCCCTGAGCTGAGCTTCCTGCGCTGTGCAGCAGCTCCCCGCTAGCTGGCTGTTTTACGAATGGCTGTGTATATACGTCCATGCTTCTCTCTCAGTTGTCCCATCCCCGCTGCCCACAGTGTAGAGTCCTGCCCCAAAGCCACAGGTGCGAGTCTTGTACCAAGACCACAGATGTGCAGTCGAGAGCCAAGGTCACCTTCACAGCTGACTGAGCTGCCACCTTCCTCATGAACTGCTGCTCCCGACCCTGCGTACTGAGACACTGAGGCCTTTGAGGCCGTCAGCTGCTGGACCATCCAGATGCTTCTGGGTCCTGGGGGGCTACCCGCCGGGGGATGCGTCCCCTGTGCCGTGTCAAAGCCTCTCTGGCCCTCTGGGTCCCCAGTCCAGGATGTGGCACCCGTGGGCCCCAGCAGGACAGTGGGTGACCCTTCTTGTCCATACCGCCCAGGCTGGCCCCATGCCGGTGGGCAGTCCTGCCCCTCTCTCTGTTATCTGAGGGCTTCCCAGCCTGTGCCCCCATTACACATCCCTTAGTCCTGGAAAGAGCCACCCCCTGGGCCACATAACGGGTCTGGGTGCCTGCCTGGGTGAAGTGGTCTCTGCGAACAGCCCAGGGTGGCCGGGTCACAGGTGGTACTGGGGCTCCCGAGAATGGGGTGCCATATGGGGAGGGGCAGGCAGGGCAGTGGGCAGAGGTGAGAATGGAGATGAGGGGACCACGAGGAGGCCACCCTGTGTCCAAGGGCTCAAGCGGGCACCAGCCCTGGCGGGGGGTGGGGGGATTCTCCTGTCCATCCACCTGTCCATCGCTGGGCTGGCCTGATGTGGCCAAGGTCACTCTTTTTCTCTGAACTTTTGGGGAGAAGACCAAGGACCTCATCTCGGAGGCTTTACCTCCAGCTGCTGCTCAGGCCTGGGTTGCTTCCTTCTCTGCAGAAGGGGCTGAACCTGGGGAGCCCCCGGCACTGGGGGAGGGGAATGGAAGGCACAGCTGCCCCACCCTGCCCCTCCCGGGATGGCCTGTGGCAGCTGCCTCTCTGTCTGTCTGTCTCTATCTTCTGTCGTCCATCCATTACCGATCCATCATCTACGGCCTGCCTATCGTCTGTATTTCTGTCTCCTCTCTGTCTTCCGTCTGCGTCTCTCATCTGTTTCTTATCTGTGTGTCTGTCGATCGTCTCTCTCACTGCCTGTCCCGTGTGTGGAAGGAGGTGGGGCTGGTCGCCCTTGGACACCGTTGAGGAGCAGGTCTCCAGTGCGATTCTGGGCCCAGCACCACCTGCACCCCCTTGAAACCTGGCAGCAAAGCAGGCCCCTGCCTGGGCGTGAAGGGCCCCAGGGCATCCTGGTGCATTAGTGCAGGGAACCCCTGTGCTGGAGTATCTGTTCCCAGCTCTGGGGGACTCCCTCCTGGATGCCGGGTTAACCACCCTGTCCTGGCAGGATGCTGATAACCATTCAGTCATCTGACGGAGACTCAGATCTTGATCCGCCCTGGAGCATGGAGGCTCACAGATGTCTTGCCAGGCTCTGAAGGGGACCGCATGCAAAGCTCACCCAGAAAAACCCCATGCCCTTCTGCTCCCGCACTCTTCTGCTCCTGTCTGGCCCCTAGACCTGGCCCCAAAGGCTCTTCACACAGGCCGCCTCACCTTCTTGCTAGCTCCTCCGACAGATAGGCGAGTTCAGCAAGGCACCCCCAGGCGAATGGGGTCACCCCTAGGAGCCCCACAGCAGCCCCCCCACCTGCTGCCCCCTCCTGCAGCACCCCTCCCCCTACCCACTGGCCTCGGGTTCCCTTCTTCCAGTACTCTCACAGCTGGTCTTGGAGGGCCGCTTCCTAGAAGCCTGTTGGAGCATCTCATTCTCAGCAGAGGAAGGGCAGGACCATGGCTCCCAGTATGAGGTTGTGGCCCAGGGCATGTGGCAGGTCGTCCAGGAGGCACTGGAGGGCGGCAGAGGTGGCCGGGAGCTGCAGAGGAAGCTCAGGTCGGTGGCGGCTGCAATGGAGTGGGCCTGGGGCGCCTCCCGGGAGCTGGGTGGTGACCTGGCCTCCTGGGACTGCCAGCTGCAGACACGGCTGAGGAATGACGCCGAGACCCGGGTGCCCCTGAGCCGCAGAGACTGAGTGCCCCTGAACCCCGGGGGACCAGCTGGGCAGGTACTTGGTGAAGCTGGCCGAGGCCATGGATCGTGGCCTAGGCCCCCAGAGGGCAGGCCGGCCAGGAGCCCGCCTCTCGGCGACCGACAGAGAGTGCTTCCAGGAGGTGCTCCTGGGCCGTCTCTCCGTGTTCCTGACCCGCAGCGGAGACCCGGACAGCTGCCGGGAGCGCTACACCTGGGCCAGGAAGACCTTGTTTGGGCAGTTGGCGTGAGTCCGCCTCGGGGCCTTGGGGTCTTGGGCCAGGACACGGCCCTGGTGTGAGGATCCTCGGGCCAGGGCTGCTGTCAGTGCAGGGCCCTTCAGTAGGGCCTCCTGGGGTGGGAGCAAACTCAGGGCACAGCCTGAGCACACGCATGTGCGTCCGTGGGTGTGTGTGTCGGTGTGTTCCTGGTGCGGCATGGGTATGGGTGTGTGAGCCTGTCGGTGAGTGTATGGGGCGCTCACGTCATGAGCTCGTGCTACGAGCTCACGCTCAGGTATGACCGCAGAGAGTTTAGTTCCCATGCGTGGCTCCCAGCTGTCCTCAGCAGGGGTGGGGAACGGCCCGGAGTGCACTGCCCTCAGCTCTGAGCCAGCCCTCCCCGCTTCGCAGCCAGGCCTCTGCCCTCACGGCTGCTTCCAATCCAGCAGGAAGACGCCAAGGCCCGCCGCCAGGAAACTCCCGGACCCGCTGATGTTCGTCACCTGGATGTCCCAGGTGCAGAGCCGGCTGGTGGAGCTGATCCAGGTAACTGGCTTCCAGGAGCGTCCACCGCTGAGCCTCCTTGTCCTGCATCTGGGGGTTGAGCGGGACCCCGAGTTCACCCCTAGGACAGATCCGGGCCCTTGACCACTGCCCCGTGGGCCTGCGTCACAGAACATGTTACAAGACGGCCTGGGGGGACTCCACCCGGGCCCCATCACGGCCTTGACCAGCAGCACAGTCTGGCTCCCCAAGCCCCAGTGAGCGACCCCAGAGCCTGGGAGGCTTAGATGGGGAGTCAGTTGTCCCCGGAGGGCGCAGGCAGTTAACCCATGGCAGACACAGTGAGACTGTAGCCCATCGGGCTCCTCTGTCCATGGAGTTTTCTGGACAAGCATACTGGAGCAGGCTGCCGTTTCCTCCTGCAATTCATTCTCCTCTCATTCAAACACGGTGAGCACTTAAAGTGCCATCACCACTTTCTACTGCAACCATTTTTCAGAAAGATGATTCGCCATCACAGGCGAGACACAGGGCACGTATTGAAACTGCAGTTTTCCTGTCACTGACAGACAGGCCCGGCCTTCTCCTCGGCGCGCACAGCCGTGCTGGCCTAACTCAAGGCTCCGTCCGCTTGAAGCACCCGGGTGAGAGCCTCCTGCTCTTGGAGTCTCTGCCTGAGAATCCGGGCCTTGTCATTCTCTGCCTTCCANACTGATGTGGTTTGCCATTCCCTTCTCCAGTGGACAGCATTCCAATGTTGTAGCTTGGTGTTTCAGACTGCATTAATATTATTTCCTTTCAACTTCAGCATAAGATTCAGAATTCCCCCTTGCACTGAAAGGAAACACAGAAAATTGTATTCCTCCTCTTTGGTGCATCAACTTATAAATTATATGCATCACCATTGATCAAAGTCCACTGGCTATTACCAGTAATATGACTATGCTCAATGGCACAGAAAGCAGTAAAATGAGTCTTCTATTAGCTCAGGAAAGGGAAGAGAATATGAGGTATTGGTTTGTATAAATAATGTCCTCCATACCAAACTTTTCTCTCTTATATTGACTTTGGTTCTTCTATTACAATCCCACCCTTGAATAAAACGTTTAGAACATCCCTTCTGGACATCGGATCTTTTTTTTTTTTTTTTTCCCCTTTATCCATTCCTCTGTTGATAGGCATTTATTTAGCTTCCAGTCTTATCTTATCAATGCACTATTCCCTTGATGATCACTCTTTACACTGCACTCAGTTACCAAAATACAACAGCACAAATCCTAGAATGAAAGGAAACTTTGCTTCATTTTTAGAAATAAGTTCTGGAAAAACAAAAAAACAGAGTTTGATGTGATGAGTAGAACTATTGAATATTTGGTTTTTTTTTACTAGAAGCATAGTATCCATGGACAGCAATCCCAGTTTTGTTTATCTTGTTATCAGTCAAACCACAGTTATATTATGTTGCTGTGTTCTGGGCTATTCACTTAGAGAGATAAAGATAAACTGCAATACATTCAGAGGAGTGCAATCCAAATGGTGAAAAAATTCTAATACCAAGTTATATGAGCAACAATTGAACTAAGAAATTGGGATGCATAGCCAGGAAATAAGGACCCTCAGGCAGGACATGATTGCTGTCTTCAAATATGTGAAGAGCTGGCTGTCATGTGGGAGAAGCGTTAGACTTGTTCTATTTAACCCAAGGGTATAGTGAAAACCAGTGGGTAGAAGCAAAAATCAGACTTAATTTGACTTGTTTTAAGGAAGATCTATCAGAACCAATCCACAACATATTTGGCTGCCTCAGGAGGTAGTAAGTTCCCTGTCAGAAAAATAATTCAAGCCAACTGATAACCATGTGATAGGGTTATTGCAGAGATCTCAAGCATGAGATAGAGAATGGACAAATATCTTTAGGTAGAGTGACAATATAATTTATCAAACAAACCCAGACTAGTGTGTAAAGAGATTCCATGATCAACTGTTAACATATTTTTCTGTATCACAGAAAAATCAGCATAAACTGGAACTATCTTAAAGAAAAGTAAGATACATTGCCTTTCTGAATTTAGGGTATCTTCCAACTCTGAGATTCTTTTACACTATTTCTTAACATTAAAATATCAAAAGCACTTTTAATTATCTCCATTCCTGGGTACATTTGCAAAACAAAGAATTTTTGAACAGTCAATCCTGGAAATTTTTTTGACACTGGTAAGTCAATGGGATATATTGTAAATGGGTTGGTATCTTTGTTTTGCGGTTTTAAATCACATTATGCAGTTGCCTTTATGGAGAACTTGATTACAGGTAAGGTAAGTCCAGAATACAACCTTACAACAAAATGCATAGCATATTTTTAGCTAGCCTTATGAAAAGATTTCATGGTCTCCCAGATTTATCCACAGGCTAGTCTAGTAATGGAAAGGAGGAAGACTGAGTCCCTACTGTGATCCAGGTGCCACACTAGGCACTGTGCACTATTCAGTATCTGCCAACATCTCTAACTGGTTGGCATTTTCACTTCGTCAGGTAGATTTTATTGTCTCCATTTTGTAGATAAAGAAACTAAATTTGAGAAACATTTCATAACTTGTCCATGAACATAAACTTAACAAGTTGGAGAATTAGAATTTGAATTCATATGTTTTTAGAGTATATGCTTGCTACATTCCAGACACCCGTAAAGAAGACAACTAACATTCATATGTCCTTTTTCACACAGAGTTTCTGTATGACTTATCCCTTTTTCATCTATTTATTACCAAGACATTTCAAAGAATCACTAGGTTTAAGGCCTTAATCTTGACACTACGCTATGCTATGCTATGCTTAGTCACTCAGTCATGTCAGACTTTTTGTGACCCCATGGACTGTAGCCCGCAAGCTCCTCTGTTCATGGTGGTTCTCCAAGCAAGAATACTGGAGTGGGGTGCTATGCCCTATTCCAGGGGACCTTCCCAACCCAGCAGTCAAACCCAGGTCTCTCCCATTCCAGGTGGATTCTTTACCATCTGAGCCACCAGGGAAGCCCAATCTCTGCACTGGGGATATTAAAACAGAACTCATACTACCAAAAAAAAAAAAAAAGTGGAATTGACAAATAAATGAGAAGAAATATATATTACTTGTAACCTAATTTACCCACATTTCAGTCTAAAAAGACAATGGGAAAATGGCTATATGTGAGAATTTGCCTTCAGCTGAGAAACAGTTGGGTAATAGATCAGAGGGCTTCCCTGATGGTTCAGGCAGTAAAGCATCTGTCTACAGTGCGGGAGACCTGGGTTCGACCCCTGGGTCGGGAAGATCCCCTGGAGAAGGAAATGGCAATCCACTCCAGTACTATTGCCTGGAAAATCCTGGGCAATAGATCAGAAGAAGAAAAAAAGACAAACTCTGAATTGCAATGTGAGGAAGATGCCTGCATCATAGTGGGGAGGGTGTGCTGAATTGAAAAAGAAGAGAACAAGGAGAGACTGGAAGGAGCCTTTGAAGTGGTCCATATGTGAGATGACCTAAGCCACCAATGGTGTTGGGAGCTGGGCAGAAATATGTAGGGAGGTACACAAATCTATTTTCACAACACACATGGAGTTAAAGCATGAGTTACTACTATTTACCACATATTATGGATTAGAATCCTGAGTTAACGAAAGCCACATGCATTCCAAAGCTCGTGCTCATCCTGTTCTAATATACTGTCCAGAAACGTTTATCAGCAGCAAGGACTAAACTCTAAAATAAAGGATAGAATGAAACAAATAAAAATAAAAGTCCTTTCTCCAGATCATTTAAGAATTTTGTGTTAAAGTCCAACATTTTAATCTCTTCCCTTCTTTTTCCAAGCTCCCTCACATCCTTGCTTTCTGTAAAATTATAAATTAAGTAATGAGCACCAGAAAGAGATTTCAGCAGAGCTAAACTAAAACAAGAAGGCTGAACGCAAAAAAAAAAAAAAAAAGTTCTGTAACATGTTCCAAGGAGAAATTCCAAAAGAGAGTGAAATATTTCCTGGTGTAAAATACCCTCAGTGGACTGAAACATTTCCTTGGAACCCAAGACAACAGGTAAAGTCTGTTCCTCATTAGCTTGTGTGATAATGACCCTATCTTACATTTTCTATTTCTTTGGAATTCATTTGTTTTCATTACATCAGGTGGTTGTTATTATGATGTGTTAATGGGCTTCAAACAGGGCTGTCCTCTGTGACTCAGACTCTGATTACTAAAATGAGAGTTTTGATATTTCTTATTATACCAATTCAGTTTTGCATTCCAATTGTTAATATTCTTGTCCACCAGAGCAGTGCTCTGAATTTCAAAGGGATGCAAAAAAAAAAGAAAGCAAGAATTTCATTTTTATTTTCAACTTTAGATTTCTTTCACCGAAAAGTTTGCCTTTCATGACTTTAGCACCACATTTAAATTCTTGAGTGCCCCTAGTTTCATTGCTAAAAATCTTTGAGAACATTTTAAAACAGAAACACACACACATTCTCAATTTCCCTCTCTTCTTTTTAAATTCTTTGGGCTCATATACCATTTTCTGGCATCAACAGCCTTCTTCTGATCCTATTCCCACAGGAAACTACCTCTAGCCNCGGAACGAAAAAAAAAAAAAAAAAAAAAAGTTCTGTAACATGTTCCAAGGAGAAATTCCAAAAGAGAGTGAAATATTTCCTGGTGTAAAATACCCTCAGTGGACTGAAACATTTCCTTGGAACCCAAGACAACAGGTAAAGTCTGTTCCTCATTAGCTTGTGTGATAATGACCCTATCTTACATTTTCTATTTCTTTGGAATTCATTTGTTTTCATTACATCAGGTGGTTGTTATTATGATGTGTTAATGGGCTTCAAACAGGGCTGTCCTCTGTGACTCAGACTCTGATTACTAAAATGAGAGTTTTGATATTTCTTATTATACCAATTCAGTTTTGCATTCCAATTGTTAATATTCTTGTCCACCAGAGCAGTGCTCTGAATTTCAAAGGGATGCAAAAAAAAAAGAAAGCAAGAATTTCATTTTTATTTTCAACTTTAGATTTCTTTCACCGAAAAGTTTGCCTTTCATGACTTTAGCACCACATTTAAATTCTTGAGTGCCCCTAGTTTCATTGCTAAAAATCTTTGAGAACATTTTAAAACAGAAACACACACACATTCTCAATTTCCCTCTCTTCTTTTTAAATTCTTTGGGCTCATATACCATTTTCTGGCATCAACAGCCTTCTTCTGATCCTATTCCCACAGGAAACTACCTCTAGCCATCTAGGTATGACCTTTTGATTCAAAATCATGGTAATAAACTTCTGTAGCTCATTATTTTCAAATATAAATTAAGTTAAATTGCTCCTAAGTGTTAACTCCTCTTCAAGGATGAGCCCCACTACTAATGCAATACCAATGCTGTTTTACATGTGTAAGAAATGAAAGGCTTGAAGCCAGAGACCAAACTCATTGTCTTTATAAGAAGCTTTGGTCTGATTCAAACCAGGGCTATTTTTTGGAAGCTCATGCTAAATAGATCCTTCAAAATGAGCATTTTCATACTGCCCATTATGTTTATCCAGAGCCTCCCATGATCCTGAATGCATACTTCTCTTCACTCTCTACCAACAGGAACAGCAAACACCCTATTTAACTAGAGAACAAATGAACTTTTTAAATGCCTAAATCTATGTTTACGCACACAAGATGAGATTAGTATTTACCTAAGGGGACAGGCTTTACTCACTAATGTGCACTTTACAATAACCTAAAAAAACAAAGATAACCTTCTCCCTCCCAGGAAAATGGTGCTTGTGATGATCACAGCACTGCTAAACAGCCTTGCTTTTCTAGACACGACAGAAATACATTCGGGTGAACATATTTTTGTTTCTATGTCTATGAAAAGATTCCTTTATGTTTTCTTTGTTTGGGTAATTGTTAATGTTATTGCTGTTTATACCATAGGACTTGTGATAAAGCTGGCATTTCTGACTGCCTCAGCTTTTCTGATGTCTACCACATGTCGGTTTACCTTACATTATTTCTCTTCATCTCCCCCGCCCCCAAAACATTTAGCATCACAGATGGCATTTTATAGACAGCTATTTTTGTGTGAGTGGGGGTGTTTAACTTTGCATTCAGCAGAGGACAGAAAATGTCATGAGGGTTTTGTCCCCCAAAGTGCACTGTTATGTCCTGCTTCTCTTTGAAATTAATTGTGTCTTTCCTTGTCACTGATTAAATAGATGTTTGGAGTGTGTCTGTAGGCAGCCCTCTTTATTTTCTCCTGTTTGTTAGGGTCAGATTGTATTTATAAAGATTTCATACAACAGCTGTCTTGAGATCTTTATAATATGAAAATTTAGACTAGAGCTGTTGAGGAGTCACAGAACTGAAACATACTGGGACAAAAATACTAGGGACAAATGAAAAGCAAATTTTAAGCTATTTGATGAGAAATTCATTTTCATATAAAGAATAATTATACCTATGATTGTATCATTGAATGGGAGACAAAATGTGACCTTATCACTTTATGATAAAATCATCTCTTAAAGCACTTAAGCAAATAAGACAAAAGGAGTTCTTAAAATAATCCTAAGCCTAATGATTTATCTAGTCACTATTGACCAAAAGTGTGTAAACAAATGAAATTACAGAAATCAAAGAGATTACAGTAAAGATACCATCACTACTTTGTCTACCAAAAATAGAAATATTTGTATTGTTGAATAGCACTTTTGAAAATCTAGCTCTTCAAAACAAAATGGAAAAAGTTAAAAGAAAAGCCAGAAGGTATGAGAAAGAAGAAGATTGGAGGAGAAGTGAAGATATCAAAAATTATAAGCAATTTGTGGCAGAATTGTTGGCAACGGGTAAACAACAGAAATATTGACATAAATCACAAACTCACATGCCTGTGGGGTTCAAAAATAACATAAGTGAAGGTGGAAAGCAAGGTGATTTAAGCTATGATCCTGAAACACTTCTGATTTAAATCCATAGAACATTTTTTTTCTCCTGCATATAAACCTGCTCTCTCATTTATGTTTTGTGTTCTGCCTGTTATTTTTCTACTTTTGATAGAGTTATGGGCACAAGGAGGAATTCAGTTTCCTCAAAGCTGTGTTTGAGGAATAGTGTACCCCACTCCAGTACTCTTGCCTGGAAAATCCCATGGATGGAGGAGCCTGGTGGGCTGCAGTCCATGGGATCATGAAGATTCAAACACGACTGAGCGACTTCACTTTCACTTTTCACTTTTCACTTTCATGCATTGGAGAAGGAAATGGCAACCCACTCCAGCGTTCTTGCCTGGAGAATCCCAGGGACGAGGGAGCCTGGTGGGCTGTCGTCTATGGAGTCACACAGAGTCGGACACGACTGAAGCGACTTAGCAGCAGTAGCAGCAGCAGTAATAGTGGAAGGGTTCTGATAATGGATCATTGGCACAAGGCCTCTGTGCTAGGAAAAGTAAAAATAATAACTGCTAATGCAGTGCTTTTAAAAGAATGGTATATTGAAAATTCATCAAGGGTTGGAATATTTATTATCCATCCTCAGCACTTGTGCTTGATCCACAGAAAGCATTTATCAAAACTTTAATGAATTAAATTAATTTTTACAAATGCCAGGAAAACCTGGGACAGAATTGACTATGATGTCTCCACAAAGAATGAGAGTAGGAGAAGAAAATGCAATTGGAGAAAGAAATGGCGACCCATTCCAGTATTCTGGCCTGGGAAATCCTATGGACAGAGAAGACTGGCGAGCTACAGTCTATAGGGCTCCAAAGAAGTTGGACATGACTGAGCAACTAAACAAGGGGAAGAAAATGTAATCATGTCTGTCTCTATATTGTAGCATTTGAAACCCATCTCCACTCACTGAGCATGTGTTCTTGAGTAGGTATATATTTAAATGTGTGTGCAAATTTTCATCTATAACTCAGAAAGCCTCAGGTCCTGCCACTGTGTGGCCATGTAGGTGTACTTATCAGGATAATTTAGCTGTGGGAGGAGGGGATGACAAGCTTATGCCATCTGCCCCCAGGCCCATATCAAAGTTGTTTGTTTAATTTTTTTAAATTTTTATGTTTTGTTTTTTAGTATTTTAAGTGTTTATTGAATTTTTATAATATTGATTCTGCTTTACACTTTTGGTTTTTCGGTCACAAGGTATGTGGGCTCTCCAACCAGGGATCGAACCCACGCACACTGCTTTGGAAAGTGAGGTCCCAAACCCTGAACCACCAGGAAAGTCATAATGTGTATACTATGACTCCCATAATGTATTCCCATAATGTGTCACCAAAAAGTCTAAAGTATGCTTCCTGGATTAAAGTTAAGTGAACAAAGAAATGAAGAATGCATTTTTCAAAGATCTCCAGTTAGAATTGTAAAGGCTCAAAGTGGAGGAGTTCCTGAAAATTTTTATGTAAACTCTTACACGTCCTAATGGCCAAGTTAACAAGGTTCACAATAAAGTGTTCCTATAATTGATACCTCACAGCAAGCTTGAGGGATGCAGATATTTTACTTGAGAGAAGCATTAAGCTCAAGTCTCTAGCCACATTACATTTAGTATTTTACCTTTGAAAATTTTCATTATATGTGAAACTAATAGCCTGTCCTATGTCATTCTGAATAGAAAGAGAAGAATATGCAACATCATGATTGCACTGGTTTTGCAGGGTCAAGTGAAATAGAAAACAAGGTTCTTTTCCATACAAGTCAGTTAAGAGACTTCTACTTGTCTATGTGCAGGTTTGGGGGAAGTGTCATATACCCAAAACACTGATCTCCATGCTCAATTATTGTTAGTTTGTTGAGAACCCACTATTATATTCTCTAGATTTCCTGATATGTTTGAATTCAGTTATCAGTTCAGTCACTCAGTCGTGTCCAACTCTGCAATCCCATGGACTGCAACATGCCAGGACTCCCTGTCCATTATCAACTCCTGGAGGGTACTCAAACTCACCTCCATTGAGTTGATGATGCCATCCAACCATCTCATCCTCTGTTGTCCCCTTCTCCTTCTATCTTCAATCTTTCCCAGCATCGAGGTCTTTTCAAATGAATCAGCTCTTCGCACCAGGTGGCCAAAGTATTGGAGTTTCAGCTTCAACATCAGTCCTTCCAATGAAAACTCAGGATTTATTTCCTTTATGATGGACTGGTTGAATCTCCTTGAAGTCCAAGGGACTCTCGAGAATTTTGTTCAACACCCTATTTCAAAAGCATCAATTATTCGGTGCTCAGCTCTTTATAGTCCAACTCTCACATCCACACATGACTATTGGAAAACCATAGCCTTGACTATGGAAAAACCATAGCCTTAACAATTATATAATGGAAATGAGAAATAGATTTAAGGGACTAGATCTGACAGAGTGCCTGAGGAACTATAGATGGAGGTTCATGACACTGTACAGGAGACAGGGAGCAAGACCATCCCCAAGGAAAAGAAATGCAGGAAAGCAAAATGGCTGTCTGGGAAGGCCTTACAAATAGTTGTGAAAGGAAGAGAAGCAAAAAGCAAAGGAGAAAAGGAAAGATATTCCCATTTGAATGCAGGGTTCCAAAGAATAGCAAGAAGAGATAAGAAAAGCTTTGGCGATCAATGCAAAGAAATAGAGGAAAACAACAGAATGGGAAAGACTAGAGATCTCTTCAAAAAAGTTAGAGATACCAAAGGAACATTTCATGCAAAGATGGGATCAATAAAGGGCAGAAATGATATGGACCTAACAGAAGCAGAAGATATTAAGAAGTGGTGGCAAGAATACACAGAACTGTACAAAAAAGATCTTAATGACCCAGATAATCACGACGGTGTGATCACTCACCTAGAGCCAGACATGCTGGAATGTGAAGTCAAGTGGGCCTTAGGAAGCATCACTATAAATAAAGCTAGTGAAAGTGATGGAATTCCAGTTAAGCTGTTTCAAATCCTCAAAGGTGATGCTGTGAAAGTGCTGCATTCAATATGCCAGCAATTTTGGAAAACTCAGCAGTGGCCACAGGACTGGAAAAGATAACTTTTCACGCTAATGTCTAAGATAGGCAATGCCAAAGAATGCTCAAACNTAAACTAAACTATCTGCAGATTTCAAGTAACAAAAAAATTATAAAATTCTCTCTTCAATGAACTAGTGCATTATGTACTGCCTTAGAATTTCTCTGAATAAGGAGTTATTTGTATTAATACATAAAGGAACATGTAATATATTCCATTAAATATACGCTTTGGGGCTAGAGTAGGGCAAGGTTTTGGGGAGCACATGTCTAAAGAGGCAGAGGTTGATATAATTATTAGGAATCAACAGGTTTTACAAATTGTCACCAAGCTGGGTTAGTGTAACATATGCAGGCATTAAAATTAATCTTTTGCATCAAAAAAAGAAGTGACTATCATAAAGAAAAAACCCCATATAGTTCTCCAAAATCATCTTTAATAGTTACTTTCACGTCTGAATTGTGATATATGTCACCTATCCCACCTTGGGTGACTTCTTTACTCTTATATAATGTAATTCTCTTCTTCAAGATTAAATCCATGTGGCTTGGATTATTTTCCTTAATCAACCAACCGTTGTTAATTTTCCACATTATAGGTGTCCCTATCTTTTTAAATTTTTTTTTCTAATTGTGGTACAAATCACAAATCATACTATTTTAACTACCTTTAACTATACATTTCAGTGGCACTGAGTGCATTCACTGTGCTGTGCAGCTCTCATAATCATTCTTCTCCCAAGTTTTTCATGTTTCTAAACTGAAACTCTGGTCCAAATATCATATATTAATGCATATGCATAGAATCTGTAAAAAAAAATGTACAGATAAACCTACTTGCACAGCAGAAATAGAGACAGGGACATAGAGAAGAAATGTATGGACAGCGAGGGGTGAAAAAGGGGGATGAACTAGGAGACTGGGATTGATATATATATATATATATATACTACTATGTATTCCAGAGGTAAACCAGTAAAAACTTACTGTATAGCACAGGCCAGTGGAAAAAGGTACAATCTGTTTGTAGAACATATATTAGGTTTCCCTATCTTAATGGAAGAAGATTTAATTAAACATGAACTTTCCTGAATTCTCCTCTGTTCTGAGTACATCACACTCTTGCCCAAACAATCATACAAAATTCTGACATTGTTGATTCACCTTTGATTAAGAAATGGTTCTTCAGCAAACCTCATAAAACCCTGGGAGTCAGAGGAGAAATAATGAAACTCAGGGAAAGGAGAATACAAAAATAAATATATAAATAAAAGAATGGATAGAGAAGTACCAGACGTAAATAGAAGAGAAGCAATAAGGACTGCTTTCCTTTTGTTTATAGGTGTAAAAGCCAAGGAATGGTTTGGAAGTTTTCAGAACCAGGAGCCTGAAAGATGAAGGCCACAGAATGAAGATGAGGCTGAGAAAAGCAGACACAGATGCTGATCACTTTCCTGGAAAAAAAAAAAAAAAAAAGAGTCAATTCATTTTATTGCTTGGGGATCCAAAAGAAGCTACTTCAAATCAAATCAGTCATGCAATAGATGTGGGATTTCAATTTTTACAGGTTGATTAGATTCTATTTTTCACTGAACCCTGTGGATTTTGAGAGGGCTTGAAACTCCTTTCACTGCTTTGCAATAGTTTCCTCCATGTAAATTGTCTGCAGAGGGGCTGCTCTGTAGCTTAGCTATCAAATAGCATGGAAAGGACAGATGCCACCATGGATCCCTGCTGAGGGTTTGAATCACATGTTGTGGTCTTCTATCTCCCAGATCACCTGAGTGAAAGGAAATACCCCCACCCTCATCAGCAGTCATAGGCTGTTCAGTTTTCCAAAACTTGACTTCATAAAGAGTAAATATCCCTCCCTGTCTTTTAGTCCCTTAACTCCACATGCACAAACACAAAGAAGAGTGGTTCTGGCCCAGTGAGCCCATGGCATAGCTGAGGTGTCAAGAGCAACAGAAGTCTGGCAAACAGAGATGCAAGCCACCATTGCAATTGAGCTCTCAGGTGAGGACACATTACTCTGGAGGAGCTGAGCACCTGTAACAGGTGCATGATACCAAATGCCCTGGGTCTCTCTAATCAGAGGGGCTAATAAGCAGATACAGTGAAGGTCCCTGCTTTCCCCGATTGCACACATCCCGGATAACTCTGTGGTGTTGATTAAAACCGTTCTATTGGTAGGCACTCAGCATTGCTATGTGATCAGAGAAACATGTAAGTATAATGCAACTGGGGCAAATCAATTTCTCCTGGGATTGACTCCATTTAAACCATGTGAAAGCGAGTGGGAAGAAATCAGGCATTGGCAGACAGGATTTCAAGCTGGCACAAGCAAGCTGAGGGAGGTAGTTTTGTGTGCTACATTGTGAATGATTATAGCAAGACTCAGGTGGATGAGCAGGAAGTGAGAAGTCTATGCTCTTNAACATATATTAGGTTTCCCTATCTTAATGGAAGAAGATTTAATTAAACATGAACTTTCCTGAATTCTCCTCTGTTCTGAGTACATCACACTCTTGCCCAAACAATCATACAAAATTCTGACATTGTTGATTCACCTTTGATTAAGAAATGGTTCTTCAGCAAACCTCATAAAACCGTGGGAGTCAGAGGAGAAATAATGAAACTCAGGGAAAGGAGAATACAAAAATAAATATATAAATAAAAGAATGGATAGAGAAGTACCAGACGTAAATAGAAGAGAAGCAATAAGGACTGCTTTCCTTTTGTTTATAGGTGTAAAAGCCAAGGAATGGTTTGGAAGTTTTCAGAACCAGGAGCCTGAAAGATGAAGGCCACAGAATGAAGATGAGGCTGAGAAAAGCAGACACAGATGCTGATCACTTTCCTGAAAAAAAAAAAAAAAAAAGAGTCAATTCATTTTATTGCTTGGGGATCCAAAAGAAGCTACTTCAAATCAAATCAGTCATGCAATAGATGTGGGATTTCAATTTTTACAGGTTGATTAGATTCTATTTTTCACTGAACCCTGTGGATTTTGAGAGGGCTTGAAACTCCTTTCACTGCTTTGCAATAGTTTCCTCCATGTAAATTGTCTGCAGAGGGGCTGCTCTGTAGCTTAGCTATCAAATAGCATGGAAAGGACAGATGCCACCATGGATCCCTGCTGAGGGTTTGAATCACATGTTGTGGTCTTCTATCTCCCAGATCACCTGAGTGAAAGGAAATACCCCCACCCTCATCAGCAGTCATAGGCTGTTCAGTTTTCCAAAACTTGACTTCATAAAGAGTAAATATCCCTCCCTGTCTTTTAGTCCCTTAACTCCACATGCACAAACACAAAGAAGAGTGGTTCTGGCCCAGTGAGCCCATGGCATAGCTGAGGTGTCAAGAGCAACAGAAGTCTGGCAAACAGAGATGCAAGCCACCATTGCAATTGAGCTCTCAGGTGAGGACACATTACTCTGGAGGAGCTGAGCACCTGTAACAGGTGCATGATACCAAATGCCCTGGGTCTCTCTAATCAGAGGGGCTAATAAGCAGATACAGTGAAGGTCCCTGCTTTCCCCGATTGCACACATCCCGGACAACTCTGTGGTGTTGATTAAAACCGTTCTATTGGTAGGCACTCAGCATTGCTATGTGATCAGAGAAACATGTAAGTATAATGCAACTGGGGCAAATCAATTTCTCCTGGGATTGACTCCATTTAAACCATGTGAAAGCGAGTGGGAAGAAATCAGGCATTGGCAGACAGGATTTCAAGCTGGCACAAGCAAGCTGAGGGAGGTAGTTTTGTGTGCTACATTGTGAATGATTATAGCAAGACTCAGGTGGATGAGCAGGAAGTGAGAAGTCTATGCTCTTGGGTTTTCATTTCCAAAATGATTTTGTTGCGGTCTTTTCAATTTAATCCTAGAAATAAACAACTGAGGAGAGCAAGTGGTGATTGAAAGGAGGAAGGGAAAGATGACTTCGGGAGGCTGTTTCTGAGGAGGCTGGCTCCCTGAGCCCTTCAGGGTTTAAAGAGGAGGCTAAGAGTTTTAATTGGATTTTAAATTCTCTTAGTAGTGGGGAAAGGTTTGGGTGCTCTGTGGCCTGATCCGCAAGCACAAGAGGCAGCTGTGTTTCAAAGCTGACCTTTATCAGATGGTGATGTGTTTATTTCAGTCTGTCACAGAAGAGGAACAAGAAAACACTGCTAGGCCGTGCAATTTGGTGTATAAAAATACTACAGGGCCCAAACAAAAACTAAAGACATTCTGCCTACTTGACTAAACTAAATTCAAGGATTGGGGGAGAACTCAGGAAGGGTTAAGAGAATCATGATGGCTCAGTAGTGAAGGAACTGAGGCCAAAATCTCCTCCCTTAAGAGCCGATGAGAGGAAAATCGAGTGCAGAAGAAACAAAGGGAAAGAAACTTGAAATGGATGGCAAGAAGGCTTTAATTGATAAAACTCTGGGCGGAAATTTGGCAGTGGTCTACTTAACCGCCCCCACCCCCGCACCTCCTCTCCCTTCATCAAGGTATTTCCTAGGTATCAAAAATCCCAGTACCTTCAGGGACTTAGCGCCAAGGTTAAGAAGGAAATGCTACACTGTACTTTTGTATAATAAAGTTCAGCGATATCTCAAACTCTATTTCCTTTTTAATTACAATTTTCTTACCTGAGCCTCAAGTGATTCTAATGTTACCGTTAACCCTGGAGGCCCGAGTTATTTTATGTTTAGTGACAAGGATTGTAACTGCAGTTCCCACATGGAACTGAGAGGTAATTTCTTCTCTCGGTGAGCTTTAACCAAGTGGATAGCATCAGACCAAAGTTCCTAGTTACTCATGCCCTGTAGAGAGACAAGCGCCCTAGGGAAAGCTGGGGAATTTGAAATAAACTCAAGATTATATTGCTTCTGAAATATTTGGGCACTGTGGAATTAGAGCACAGACAGCAGAATTTTAAAGTGAGGGATATTCTAAAACCGAGCTTTTCCTAGAAGATGCTCTAGTGCTTGTTTTAATTTTTAAACTGACTCATGAGCCACAGTTTATTTGAAAAGTGTTATTAAGGAGGATTATTAAGAAAAGGTGGGGGCAATCTATTGAAAGGAAATTTTATATATAGATATATATATGTAGGTGTGTGTTAGTCACTCAGTCATGCCCAGCTTTTTGCAACCCCATAGACTCTAGCCCACCAAGCTCCTCTGTCCATGGAATTCTCTAGGCAAGAACACTGGAGTGGGTTGCCATGCCCTTCTCCAGATCTTCCCAGGGATCGAACCCAGGTCTCCTGCATTGCAGGCAGATTTTTTACCATCTGGGATACCAGGGAAGCCCGTATATATAGTACTTAAATATATATATATACATATTCGCATATGTATATTTACTAATGCTGTCTAACCATTGTCTCTAATTCCACTGACAATGACAAGGGTAGAAAAATATGTGCCACAAGTACTCTATGGCCACCCTCATCCGTGCAGTGTTACCAGTATATCACAGCACTTTTGTGTCTCCGTTTGGGCCAAAGAGTGCTAGCTGGGATATTAGATGAAAATTCCCTACTTTCTGAGCACATAATTTACTTCCCAAACTCCCCATAGTTAGAAATGACCATGTGACAGTTCTAAAATCAGAATGGAGTAGAAAAGATATATGGTATATTTAGAACAAATCTCTTACAGGTGTTTCTTCCTGTTGGTTGGAATGCAGTTATTTCTAGTGTGGCCAAATTTCCAGAAAGTCGTTCCAGAAGGTAGAACTTCCAGAACAAAAAAAGCAGCCAGGCAGCAGATAGTGCTAAAACTGATCTCTGCGACTGAAAAACGAAAGATCGTCTTGTACACTAAAAAATACCTGGTAAAATTGCTGTCTGTGATGACTTGACCACAGACCCTACCTGTTGAGCCAGTAGCTCTAGGATAAGTGTGGGAAAGAGTCAACATGTTGGCCACAATTTTCGAGTTGTAACAAACTATTTAAGAATGAATTAAGAGTGGCAGGGCTTCCCAGGTGGCGCTAGTGGTAAAGAATCCACCTGTCAATGCAGGGGACGTAAGAGATGTGAGTTCTATCCCTGAGTTGGGAAGATCTCCTGGAGGAGGGCACGTGAATCCCCTTCAGTATTCTTGCCTGGAGAATCCCATGGCCAGAGAAGCCTGGCAAGTTATAGTCCATAGAGTCCCAAAGAGTAGGACACGACTGAAGCGATTTACCATACATGCATGCATGCATGCATGCATAAGAATGGCAATGGAGGGCTAGGGGTCAAGAGCCTTATGGATTCAGAAATCACTATTCTGGACCCCATGCAATAAGTTATAAGACTGAAAAAAGTCTTTAGTGACAAAATCTAACACTATTTCTCAGTTAAACAAAACAACTCAGCCATCCGTGAAAGATCATATTAAGACTGTTACCCTTCCACGCCAGTGTTTCAGCAGCCTTTCTGAGATAGAGGGTGAGGTATAATGAAGTCTCAATGGAGTCTCAGTCAGCCTCATGGGAAATCTAAGTTGGGATGAATCTTCATTATCTCTCCTCCATTCATATTTTGTAACCACATCACAGAATTTATTTTTCTCAGCTTCTTTTAAACTCCATCTCTAGCTCCTTAAGCCCTATAAAATCATCTCTCATTACAGCAGATAAAAGTGGCCTTTATTCTGAGCCCCAGAACCACATATCGTCTGCAACATATTTGGCAGAGATATTTGATGTCTAGTATGTTTAAACTTTCAGGCAGTGTACCTTATCTCCTTATCTAGGTGTAAATGTCTTTAAATCTGGGCCTCTATCTTATATGTCTTTTAGAATCTTGAAAGCTTCCAGCAAAGCACTTTGAGTATAGCTTAACATAGTTTTGATGCATTAATAAATTCCCAGTGCATTCAAGCATTCTCTGCTTTTTTCTCTCACCTGTAATTAGTAACATTTAATCCTACCACCTACTTCTTGAACCTTCAGGGACTGCCTTTCTCTGAAGCTTCATGACTAAAATATACATCTCCACTCTCAGGCTCGAAGCTCCCCACCTACCTCTAAAACTATACTGTCATCTCAACTCAAAATAAATCATCTTTCTTGCTCAAAATAATAGAACTTCAAAGCCAGTCTAATTAAATTCCTTCTTCCCTCTTCATTTCTTCCATCTTTTTGCTTTTCCTCCTTCCCTCTCTCCTTCTGTACTTTCTTCCTCACTTCCTTTTTCATGTGGATGAGAAAACTAAATCACAAAAATGGTAGACTGCCCTGGATAACATCACAGTGTAATTAATCAAGGCTCTTATCTTTCAACTCTTTTTAGAGTCCATTTACTTCACCGTATTTGCATCTCACACTAACACACCTTCAAAACTAAAAGAAGTAAATGTCTTCTACTATAACTTTTAGACATTTTTATATCTGGGTGATCATCTAGAAGATGAAAATAAAATTCCTTTTAAAATTTATTTTGCTATTCATGGATCATACATATCATGAGTATTCAGAAATTGCAATACTGATTACATAGTGACCCAAATCATAAAGAAGCATTTGCTTTATCATCACGTATCATCTTAAGAACTGATCCACGGGATTCAGGAGCCAGCTCTCCAAAGGATGGGATCTTCTGGCTTATATTAATGCAAAAAGACTTCCCCTTCTATTTTTAACCTTGATAACAAATTGACACATTAAAATGTTCTTAGATTTAGAGAACGAGAAAATTAGAATGTGTATTTTATCATCTTAGAAATATTATAATTTTATAAAGTTTAGCTTTTATCAAAATGCCAGGGTAACACAGAATACAGAAACTTATGGTGAAAACCCATGGTTGGTCCCAACTATTTCCCTGACCACCTCCAGTATGACTCCCTCTGCTCTTTTTAAAGGACTATTCTTGGCTCTTGTATTGCTTACTCTGTAAACACCATATTGGAAAGTATCTATTTATTTGCTCTTATGATACATGAAAACTTATTTGTACTCTCCTGTTCCTCTTTCCTTCATGATTGATAATTATCAGTTTTGTTTAAAATTCTCCAATTGCCTTTAAGCTTCAGATACTCTGAAAAGTATTTCTTGATTATCCATTTGTCAGATAAATGCATTAGAACTTCCACATTTTCCTCAACTTTTCCTAGTCATTTTCATTCCACCTTCTCTGAGCTATATGAGAGCGTTTATACTCTCAATACATGTCAGACTTATAATATAAACTATAAACACAATAAAGTCCTCTGTGAATATTGATTGACTTAATTAGGATAAACATTGCTGTGACTGTGTATGGTACCATCCAATGCTGGCCCAAGCAGTGGTGCTGAGATTATGGCTCTGATTACATCAATCCTGAGCTATTCTAGAGAAGAGGCTCAGCAGAGAGGGGATATATGTATAGTTATAGCTGATTCACTTTTTTGTACAGCAGAAACTGACACAATAGTAAAACAATTATACTCCAATTAAAAAATAAAAAGTTAAAGTATAAAACACTATACTGTTCTAAACATCAAGAGCCAAATGGATTCTCTTTTCTTATACACCTTTAATTTCTCAGAATTATGCCCTTTTCAGTTTAATCTGTGTTTCAAAGACACTGAACCTATTTCTGCATTCTCATGGCTGGTAAAATGGTTTTGACTTTTTGGACTTTTATACTTTCATCGTATTTTCACTTTTTCCAGAGTGACACCAACTTTTTGTCCTCTCAAATTTTTTTTTTTTCCCTGCACATCATAATCCAGAGGCTTTTACTTCCTACTCCCATCGGAACTAATTTATTTCCTAGATTGCTGCATGGTATAATCCTGGGAATTCCTCTCTCTCTCTCTTTTTTTTTTTTTCCTTCTAAATGATGATCAGATGTTTCCTTGATCCTATGCCTCACCTTTTTTTTGTTGTTGTTGTTTGTTTTACTTCTTCACTTGATGATGCAAAACTCCAGATACCTCCTGAGAGTGGTTCTGGAGAGAACAATTTTTCCAGTCCTTGAATGTCTTGAAAAGGACTTTATTCTGTCCTCTCTGTGGTTGATTACTTGATTTGATGTGAGATCTGCATTGGAAATCATTTGGTCTTAGAATATAAATGTTTCCTGATTTCTGCAGTTGAAAAGAGGGCTGGTGTCTCTCCGTTTTACTAAGCTGTAGATGCTTTTCAGTCTCTTTCACTGGAACCTTATTAAAATCATCTTTATTCTTTCTGTTCACAAAAAACAGAGTTAAATGCATAACTTTCAGGTCTTTGGAGGCAGATTACTTGGGCCTGTATCTCAGTTCTTTCACTTACTCATTAGGAAACACGTGTCAGTTACTTCACAACTGTCTGCAAGTTTCCATCTGCAAATGGGGATAATGGTACATCCTTCTCTATGCTGCTGTAAGGAATATAAATTAATACATGTACAGAACCTAATACAGGTTCTGCACACGGCAAGTGCTATTTTGTTGTTACGTTAGTTGTTCAGTTGCGTCGGACTTTTTACAGCCCTGTGGACTATAGCTTGCCAGGCTTAGCTATCCATGGAATTCTCCAAGCAAAAATACTGGAGTGGGTTTCCATTCTCTTCTCGAGGGAACCTTCCCAACCCAGGGATCAAATCCAGGCCTACAGGCAGATTCTTTACCATCTGAGCCACCAGGGAAGCCCAGAAAAGTTTTATATATATATATAAAATTATATATAGCATACATGTATAATACTTCCTATTACTATTTTCTAGTTCTACTGGCTTATTTTAATTTCAACTTTCATATTTTTAATCTCTTAAGAGCTCTTTCATGTTCTTTGACCCTTTTAAATAGTCTGATGGCTTATTAAATGTCTCTGAGAATATAAATAAGAAATCTCTAAAGATAATTTAGGGTTCTGAATGATATTTTTCCTATGGGACAAGTATTTATTCAGTATTTCTCTTCCATGTTGGTTGTTCTCCTCATACACTGGTAACCTTTGGTTTTCAGTTTATCTTAAAAATGGAAGGACATGTAGCTGTTGTGAGTTTTCCTTGCTTTGACCTCTGGTAGTTCTCTTCCCTGAATAGGACATACTGCCTGGATGCTTTGAGTGAGAAGATGCAGTGGGACTTGTGTATGTATTGGTTGGTTTTAGTTTGAGGAGGGCAAGCAAACTGAAGAGTGGGGTCAAGTGAAATCCACAATCCCTCACCACCCACACAAACACACACACACACCAAATGAGCAGACTTATTGCAAGGCACTATTGGTCATCTGATAAGTTTAGCATTTCTTTAGATGGTTTAAGTTAAACTTACAGGAAACATGGATTTGAAGTTTTAACTTAAGAGCTTCTATACTTCCATACGTTACAAAAGGTAAATCTGTTTATTCTAATAACAATACTTAAAATAGTTGTTCAACATTAAACTTTACAAATTCCTGTTAAACAGAACATTATTTGATCCTATAGGATTCTTGGAATGATCATTATAATAAAGTAAATCATATACATAAAACAGATCTTTGAAAGTTTAAAACATTATGCAAAATCATAAGGTACTACTTTAGGCTTACCCATATTTACTGTATACTATATTAAGAAAGTACATTTCATTGTTAAATAATATATCATTTATTTTTGTTCTGCACTGACCTTCTCCTAAAAAGTGGATTTTTAAAAGATACTAACTAGAATACTAGAATGATTAGAAATCAAAGAGATCTTTGCTTTCTCTAGCCTGCAGGGAAGAATCAGAGGCCCCACGAAGTGAGGGTGTGTACCCCAGGTTAGAGGGCCTGTAAGTAATACAGCCCCTCAATGGTAGGAGCAAAACAACAACTCCTAGCCTGTGTTTCTTTCCCTTTCATTTGCTTTACCCCAATAAGCTCTACCTAGCAAAAAAAAAAAAAAAACAAGAGACTAAATTCTTCACAGTACTCCAGATTTCAGAAGTTTNAACTGTCCTAAGCTCTAGCCAAACAGTGAACAAGACACATCAATAGGTACAAATGATGTCATTATTGACCCATGATTAGTTCTATATGGCTTATGAGTTAAAAAAGCAAAATTAACCATTTAGACATGAGTTGATGACATTGTATTATAAATGTTCTGGCATACAGAACTGAAATGAACATATATTCTGAGTTCTTTTAAGTATATGGCCACAGAGATCAAGGGTTAGAATTTACATTTTTTAAAAATATTGTCTACAGTAGCCTATACTTGTTTAATTGAACTATATAACAGTTGTGAAAGATTCTTGATAAATCAGCTGCGTTCTCATTTGCCCTCACTGCCAACAGCATGAATTTTTAGAAAAGATTGGCATACTTCTCTCAGTGTCCATAATACAAAAATTAGGAGAAAATGTGTGATCATATTATTGAATTCTTGACTAATATAACTAAGCTTCCCAGTCTCCATTGCATAGCTTCCTGGAAGTGCATAGCCCCTTTCCCAGTTTTATCCCTCCTACCTCATAAACCTACCAGAAACTTTATAATTGCCCATTCTTGTTCTGGCTTATAGCTAAGGTGACAAAAAGATTATCTAGTTAAATCACACAGGGAAAAGTCTAGTTAATCTTTAACATTTCCCTAGTTTTATTAAGTCATTTAATTCTGCTCCCCTCTAACAACTCCAGTTCTACAGCTTCAACCCTTTCTTCAGAGAAGTACGTGCCCAATTGTATAGTCAGTCTGAAATAGGAGATAGCGGGCCCCTGGGCTGGACACTTGGTATTTGTTAAGTGAAGTAAAAGTCAAGCTTTGTTTTCACCCAGACATTCCAAGGACAAGTCTAGTTGTAAAAACTGAGTTCTATTAAAGCAAAGAGATACGGTACCCACTCCTGAGGTCAGGGAAGACTTCCCTGTCTGCACTTGTGCAGGAACACTTCTTGGAGATCAAAAAGGGAAAGGACCTCACCCCATAAAGTGTGGGCATGTACCCTTAGGCCTCTATGGAGGGATCCATCTTAGAAAAAAGTTGCACCTGTATCTTGGGGAGGGTCCATGGACCTTCAGGTGTGAAGAAATAAACAAGATAATTGGCCAGTGGTAAACAAAGACCCGGAAGCACTGTCCTATATAAGTGATTTACATCACCTTCCACTGCACTCCTCACTTAGGATGCCTGTACTCCTCTCTGAGTGTGTATCTCTGCCTAGCTCCTGACTTACCACACTCCTCGTTAGAGAGGATGCCCATACCTTTTCCTTCTGGATGTGTATCTCTGCCCTGCTTGTGAGTTGGATAAACAAACAGTTTTCCTTTGTGTTATCCCATAGATTGTGCTGTGTCTCTAATAATAAACTCTGTGGCTGTTTTTGCCTCCTTGAAGCATTCTTGCTTTCAAACAGGGGCAAGAGCCAGGGCCACTTAGCTTCTCACCTCTAGTCCCTGGTGGTCGAGTGGCTGGACTCTTGGTTTTCATCCAGACTACCCAGGTTTAATTCCTGGACAGGGAATTAAAATCTCTCTTCAGTACCATTCACTGCTCTCCCTCAGAGATCAAGGCCACTCAAAATGGCTGTTCTCTTGCTCTCTTTATATCCCCTTCTTGACCAGTGCCTAAGTCAC
>SJYW01052660.1:540319-589957 GCA_006410735.1 Raphicerus campestris | reverse complement strand
CCAAAACTAATGCAACATTATAAATCAACTATACAATTAAAATTAATTAAAATAAATAAAAAGTAAGTAAAAAACTTTTTTAAAGAAATTCTGTTAGTCTGTGGGGAATTGTGTCATAGTTTGTATTGTCTGGGTCCTGGGGTACAACTACAGGGACACTTGCCAGCCCACAGAGTCAGAATTATCATTGATCTTTATGGTGGATTCCCCAAAATCATAGGTATTAATAAAATAAATCACAATATTAACAATAACAACAATATTCACTCTCTCATGGAATACTCAGCACAGCTCTGTGAGGTAACACACTTATTGTGCCATTTTGAAGAGGAATAAACTGAAGCTGGGATAAACAAGTACCCAAGATTTTACAACCAGAAAGAAAAGGACTTGAGATTTGAATTTAGATCAGAAATAGGTAGCTCAAACAGTAAAGAATCTTCCTGCAATGCAGGAGACCTGGGTTCGAATCCTGGGTCGGCAAGAAGGAAATGGCTACCCACTCTAGTATTCTTACTGGAAAATTCAATAGACAGAGGAGCCTGGCAGGCTACTGTCCATGGGGTTGCAAAGAGTTGGACATGACTGAGCAACTAACATACACTTTTTTTCCCCCAGAAACACAGGATGCATGATTTCACCTATGTCTTTATATATATTTTGGTAACAAAGAAAACAAACAAACAAAACAAAACAGATAAAGAAATACCTCTGAAATTTGGTAACAATTACCAAATTACTGAGTTTCCCAGGTGGCTCAGTGTATAAAGAATCTGCATGCAATGCAGGAGACACAAGAGACGCAGGTTCAATCCCTGGGTCAGGAAGATCCCTTGGAGGAGAGCATGGCAATCCACTCCAGTATTCTTACCTGGGAAATCCCAGGGACAGAGGAGCCTGGTGGGCTACAGTCCATGGGACTGCAGAGTCAGACACGAATGAGCACACACATATTCTTGCCTGGAGAATCCCATGGACAGAGGAGCCCGGCAGGCCACAGTCCATAAGGTCACAAAGTGTCAGACATGACTCAAGAGACTGGGCACACAGCATAGCAAATTGTTACCAGTGGTACACTCAATGTCTTGCACATTTCTACCTAGTGGACACCACAATTTGTTAACAAAGAAAAAGAAGTATATCTGTTCACTTTAGAGAAGCCTATCTTCTTACTGTTAAAAGCTTTCTAAGAGAGTTGGCTTTCCCCAGAGTCGATGTTACTGCTTTCCATGGAGAATTTTAGAGTGCAATAAAAGGCTTTTAATTAAGCTGTGATATCATATCTAGTATGCTTTATTTACACTAAACACTGTTGATGTGACAGAATGTTTCTCTTTTCTTCTCCCTGCTAGCTTCTCATGAGAGTGAAAGCACGCAGGGAAAGCTCACAGGGAAACAGAACACAAGTAAATAAAGAGATAGCTGCTTTTTGCCCAATTATTGTCCCAGGATTCTAGTTTATGCAAATGGGAGGTGGCTGGAGTTGTCCCTCCGAGTGTCTTTGCATCTTTCAAGGATCTGCTCTTTGCCCTTTGGTGCTCCTGTGGACACTCTAGCACACACCTGGTGGAGTTACTCCCCTCTGCTCCAAAGTGCTGACACTTACACAGACTTCCTCTGCTGACAGAAATGGCTTTTTAAAGAGTTCAAGACTCTTGGTAATGCGTTTAAACACTGAATGTAAACAAGATTTACTCTATACAGATAAACTGTGCTTATTTATTCAAGATGAATATTGTAAATAACATTTTCTTTGTGTGCTCCAGGAACTAAGCATCTTTTAGTTGGACAGGAATACTTCTGCCTTATGTTTACTGGAGAAAGGACGAACAGACCCCCTGTGACAAAGCTGTCTCTAGTCCCGGTCTGTTTCCTCACTCAGGGACTCTGAGAATTCTCTCAGTCCAGAAAGTATATTTTAGATGAAACAATAATAATTTGAGCTTCTGAATTCCAGTGCTATTTCTATCATTTGTTAGCAATGTGAACTTAAGCAAATCATTGATAATATTTCCTCTTCTGTAAATGTGGTCAAGTAACATTGTGTTTGTTATGTGTGTGCACACTCAGTTGCGCCCAACTCTTTGTGACCCCATGGACTGTAGCCAGCAAGGCTCCTCTATCCATGGGATTTTCCAGGCAAGAATACTGGAGTGAGTTGCCATTTCCTCCTCCAGAGCATCTTCCTGACCCAGGGATCAAACCCCTGTCTCTTATATCTCCTGCACTGGCAGGCAGATTCTTAGCCACTGTGCCACCTGGGAAGTGGTCAAATAATACCTTGTCAGATAACACTTGGGGGCCATTGAAGGTAACAAACGAGAACAATATGTGAAAATATTTCTAAACTATAATAATACATAAAAAAATGAATTTGCTATCTGTTATCCAAAATATGTGTAATAATGTGATGGGAGATTAGGAAGGAAATCCTGGATTTCTAAAGGAGAAGGGAATTGTGATACATAACCAATTTTGGCTCAGGTTTTAGGATCTTGTAAATTTTATTCACTGGGGTGAGCAAAATAATCAACAGGGATAAACTAGTTATTCTAAAAGCTAAAGGGTTCAGTTCTAGTAGTCAGTATTGAGTAAAACTGGGGCAGTATAAATGTCAGAACAGAGTGCATGTAACTGCATTACTAGCGCATGTTGCCCTAAGCATGCCATGTGCANTGGCTCAGGTTTTAGGATCTTATAAATTTTATTCACTGGGGTGAGCAAAATAATCACCAGGGATAAACTAATTATTCTAAAAGCTAAAGGGTTCAGTTCTAGTAGTCAGTATTGAGTAAAACTGGGGCCGTATAAATGTCAGAACAGAGTGCATGTAACTGCATTACTAGCGCATGTTGCCCTAAGCATGCCATGTGCACTATAGAGGCTTTAAAAGTGGAGCTGAAAGTACTGGTAAGCTGGGGTGATGAGCTAATTAATATTTCTATAAAATTGGCTGAAGAGTGTAGAGTTTCATACCTGATTGAGTTTGAGAACATGTGAGAAAACAGACTTTAGGATACTAACAACTAACATCAACACTAGCTTCCAAAGTTTTAAGAGCCTGCTAGGATCCTAAAAGGCTGTTTACCTAGTAACAACTTACATGTCCTTCTGCTAATGGCTAAAGTACCCTTGACTTAATCAAACTCTATAGTACTATGTAAAATGGATTTGGAATGTAGTATTAATCCTACTGTGTGTTTTGCCCCACAATCCAATCCAAATATTTAGCAGTAATAATTAGAAATTTTAACATAATAATTTAATGAAATGAATTACTGAGCACCCTTGTTTAAATTTAGACACTTAAAAAAACTGTCTTTAATAAAAATAACGTACAGTTTATTCTCTTTCCACTAGATAAACCACTGGATTACCTATTCAACAGCTTATTGTCTAAATCTTACTTTAAAAAATCCAATAATCCATAGATAAGAGTTATCCAAGATATTTGTTAATAAAATAAGATGAAAAATATTTTCTTTCTTTAATTCATGTCTTTAAAATGTACGAGGAGGTAGGTCAAATCAAATGTAATTGTCTGGGCCTCATTCTCTAATGGATAGACTTTTACACCTTAGACCTAATGTGTATACATAGGCCTCAGGGAAATAGCATGGTTTGGGAGCTAATGATGTGCGTTGTTAAATATTTTTACATCAGGGTGACATTTATAAATTATATTTTAATATTACAATTATTTTAGATGATTGCCCCCAAAGCCCTTTTATTTTTAGAAAATATAAAGCATCCTTGGCCCACAGACACTCAAAACCCAAGATGTTCCAAATTGGACTCATTATCTCTCCACCCCCCGCCCTAAAGCTGCTACTCCTCCGTGTTCTCTTGCTCCAGTAATGGGGCCACTTTCCTCCCAGTCACACAGCGAGCAAACTTCCATCATCTTTGGCTCCGACCTCTCCTGACCCTTTAAATCTAATCAACCAAGCCCTCTCAAATTTATCTTTGAAATGTCTTTGGAATTTGTCCTCTGTGCTTCATCCTCACCACTTCTTTTGTGATTCAGACCCTGATTTTCAAATGCCAGAAGTTATTCTGAGGGCCTATCTATGAAGCTCACAGGAACTAGTTCGTTCCAGCTTCAAAATGCCCTCGATACATTGCTAGCATGATTCTTTTAAAACACAGATATGAAGATATAACCACCTGGATGCTGGAAAACATGTTCGGCAATAGCATTTTATAGACAATGGAACCTAAACTCCTTAGCAAGTCACCAATACCTTCTTTTATTGCCCCATTGGTTATTTTCCCTTATGTTCTAGCCCAACTACACCTTTGATCATCTCCAAATATTCTATATATTTCATAGACAATTTCCTTTGAATGAGTAACCATTGTTATCTTCTACTCATTAGGAACACCCAATCATTTTAAAATCATAAGTCATCTCCTTTGTGTTCTTGGGAAGGATTAATTACTTTTGCCTAGCAGTTTTCATTTTTCTGTCTTATAATACTTACCACAATCTAAATAAGAGTTAAAATTTATCAGACATGTATTAGTTAACCCCAGTAAGCAGAGAACTCTTTGAATGCAAGGGCCTTATCTTTTTAATGGTTATATGCTTCATGATGCCTTTTCCATAAGAAATTCCAGTTACATATTTATTATTAAACTTTTTAAATTGTTTTGCAAATTACTATTGATGTTGTTCATATTGCATCATGAAAACAGTATTTTCTTAGCAGCTTATCTATGTTACTTTTGAAGAGATAATACAAATCAAGCCTTAGGAGAAAATAGCCAAACCTTCTGACATGACATATAATATTTTTCATCATATCTTTTCATTAGGATAATCCTTACACTTTTATAAAAGCCAAAAGAGCATATACATGTTGCAAAAATATTATGTTTCCTCAAAAACCTAATGAGAAAAGATAGAGACAGATGGAGTTAAATTAGTTAATTTTCTGCCCAGCTGCCTAGATGAAAAATAAAGAGGCACTGACCCTATGCTTCTGCATGCTAAACTGCTCAAATGTCACGTCTCTGTTAGTTAACCATTATGCCGAGGTTGAGTGGCCAGCATCTGGATTAACGAGACTATTCGATTTATTGTCCCTTTTGTTCTCAGTTTTTAATGCAAAGGAAGAGAAATCTAAAAACAGTACAAACCCTTGCAACTGACTTGTATTTCTGAATATACAATTATATCACTGTAAAGAGACAAAATCATATCATATTTATTTGAAATGGATCAAAAATGATAGACATATTTTTTAAATTTCTTGTACTTTTTTTCCCTTCTAGATCTTCCCAATCTTTAAAACTTTTAGCTGCAAAAAAAAAAAAAAAAAAANTTCTTACTGGAAAATTCAATAGACAGAGGAGCCTGGCAGGCTACTGTCCATGGGGTTGCAAAGAGTTGGACATGACTGAGCAACTAACATACACTTTTTTTCCCCCAGAAACACAGGATGCATGATTTCACCTATGTCTTTATATATATTTTGGTAACAAAGAAAACAAACAAACAAAACAAAACAGATAAAGAAATACCTCTGAAATTTGGTAACAATTACCAAATTACTGAGTTTCCCAGGTGGCTCAGTGTATAAAGAATCTGCATGCAATGCAGGAGACACAAGAGACGCAGGTTCAATCCCTGGGTCAGGAAGATCCCTTGGAGGAGAGCATGGCAATCCACTCCAGTATTCTTACCTGGGAAATCCCAGGGACAGAGGAGCCTGGTGGGCTACAGTCCATGGGACTGCAGAGTCAGACACGAATGAGCACACACATATTCTTGCCTGGAGAATCCCATGGACAGAGGAGCCCGGCAGGCCACAGTCCATAAGGTCACAAAGTGTCAGACATGACTCAAGAGACTGGGCACACAGCATAGCAAATTGTTACCAGTGGTACACTCAATGTCTTGCACATTTCTACCTAGTGGACACCACAATTTGTTAACAAAGAAAAAGAAGTATATCTGTTCACTTTAGAGAAGCCTATCTTCTTACTGTTAAAAGCTTTCTAAGAGAGTTGGCTTTCCCCAGAGTCGATGTTACTGCTTTCCATGGAGAATTTTAGAGTGCAATAAAAGGCTTTTAATTAAGCTGTGATATCATATCTAGTATGCTTTATTTACACTAAACACTGTTGATGTGACAGAATGTTTCTCTTTTCTTCTCCCTGCTAGCTTCTCATGAGAGTGAAAGCACGCAGGGAAAGCGCACAGGGAAACAGAACACAAGTAAATAAAGAGATAGCTGCTTTTTGCCCAATTATTGTCCCAGGATTCTAGTTTATGCAAATGGGAGGTGGCTGGAGTTGTCCCTCCGAGTGTCTTTGCATCTTTCAAGGATCTGCTCTTTGCCCTTTGGTGCTCCTGTGGACACTCTAGCACACACCTGGTGGAGTTACTCCCCTCTGCTCCAAAGTGCTGACACTTACACAGACTTCCTCTGCTGACAGAAATGGCTTTTTAAAGAGTTCAAGACTCTTGGTAATGCGTTTAAACACTGAATGTAAACAAGATTTACTCTATACAGATAAACTGTGCTTATTTATTCAAGATGAATATTGTAAATAACATTTTCTTTGTGTGCTCCAGGAACTAAGCATCTTTTAGTTGGACAGGAATACTTCTGCCTTATGTTTACTGGAGAAAGGACGAACAGACCCCCTGTGACAAAGCTGTCTCTAGTCCCGGTCTGTTTCCTCACTCAGGGACTCTGAGAATTCTCTCAGTCCAGAAAGTATATTTTAGATGAAACAATAATAATTTGAGCTTCTGAATTCCAGTGCTATTTCTATCATTTGTTAGCAATGTGAACTTAAGCAAATCATTGATAATATTTCCTCTTCTGTAAATGTGGTCAAGTAACATTGTGTTTGTTATGTGTGTGCACACTCAGTTGCGCCCAACTCTTTGTGACCCCATGGACTGTAGCCAGCAAGGCTCCTCTATCCATGGGATTTTCCAGGCAAGAATACTGGAGTGGGTTGCTATTTCCTCCTCCAGAGCATCTTCCTGACCCAGGGATCAAACCCCTGTCTCTTATATCTCCTGCATTGGCAGGCAGATTCTTAGCCACTGTGCCACCTGGGAAGTGGTCAAATAATACCTTGTCAGATAACACTTGGGGGCCATTGAAGGTAACAAACAAGAACAATATGTGAAAATATTTCTAAACTATAATAATACATTAAAAAATGAATTTGCTATCTGTTATCCAAAATATGTGTAATAATGTGATGTGAGATTAGGAAGGAAATCCTGGATTTGTAAAGAAGGGAATTGTGATACATAACCAATTTTGGCTCAGGTTTTAGGATCTTATAAATTTTATTCACTGGGGTGAGCAAAATAATCACCAGGGATAAACTAATTATTCTAAAAGCTAAAGGGTTCAGTTCTAGTAGTCAGTATTGAGTAAAACTGGGGCCGTATAAATGTCAGAACAGAGTGCATGTAACTGCATTACTAGCGCATGTTGCCCTAAGCATGCCATGTGCACTATAGAGGCTTTAAAAGTGGAGCTGAAAGTACTGGTAAGCTGGGGTGATGAGCTAATTAATATTTCTATAAAATTGGCTGAAGAGTGTAGAGTTTCATACCTGATTGAGTTTGAGAACATGTGAGAAAACAGACTTTAGGATACTAACAGCTAACATCAACACTAGCTTCCAAAGTTTTAAGAGCCTGCTAGGATCCTAAAAGGCTGTTTACCTAGTAACAACTTACATGTCCTTCTGCTAATGGCTAAAGTACCCTTGACTTAATCAAACTCTATAGTACTATGTAAAATGGATTTGGAATGTAGCATTAATCCTACTGTGTGTTTTGCCCCACAATCCAATCCAAATATTTAGCAGTAATAATTAGAAATTTTAACATAATAATTTAATGAAATGAATTACTGAGCACCCTTGTTTAAATTTAGACACTTAAAAAAACTGTCTTTAATAAAAATAACGTACAGTTTATTCTCTTTCCACTAGATAAACCACTGGATTACCTATTCAACAGCTTATTGTCTAAATCTTACTTTAAAAAATCCAATAATCCATAGATAAGAGTTATCCAAGATATTTATTAATAAAATAAGATGAAAAATATTTTCTTTCTTTAATTCATGTCTTTAAAATGTACGAGGAGGTAGGTCAAATCAAATGTAATTGTCTGGGCCTCATTCTCTAATGGATAGACTTTTACACCTTAGACCTAATGTGTATACATAGGCCTCAGGGAAATAGCATGGTTTGGGAGCTAATGATGTGCGTTGTTAAATATTTTTACATCAGGGTGACATTTATAAATTATATTTTAATATTACAATTATTTTAGATGATTGCCCCCAAAGCCCTTTTATTTTTAGAAAATATAAAGCATCCTTGGCCCACAGACACTCAAAACCCAAGATGTTCCAAATTGGACTCATTATCTCTCCACCCCCCGCCCTAAAGCTGCTACTCCTCCGTGTTCTCTTGCTCCAGTAATGGGGCCACTTTCCTCCCAGTCACACAGCGAGCAAACTTCCATCATCTTTGGCTCCGACCTCTCCTGACCCTTTAAATCTAATCAACCAAGCCCTCTCAAATTTATCTTTGAAATGTCTTTGGAATTTGTCCTCTGTGCTTCATCCTCACCACTTCTTTTGTGATTCAGACCCTGATTTTCAAATGCCAGAAGTTATTCTGAGGGCCTATCTATGAAGCTCACAGGAACTAGTTCGTTCCAGCTTCAAAATGCCCTCGATACATTGCTAGCATGATTCTTTTAAAACACAGATATGAAGATATAACCACCTGGATGCTGGAAAACATGTTCGGCAATAGCATTTTATAGACAATGGAACCTAAACTCCTTAGCAAGTCACCAATACCTTCTTTTATTGCCCCATTGGTTATTTTCCCTTATGTTCTAGCCCAACTACACCTTTGATCATCTCCAAATATTCTATATATTTCATAGACAATTTCCTTTGAATGAGTAACCATTGTTATCTTCTACTCATTAGGAACACCCAATCATTTTTAAATCATAAGTCATCTTTGTGTTCTTGGGAAGGATTAATTACTTTTGCCTAGCAGTTTTCATTTTTCTGTCTTATAATACTTACCACAATCTAAATAAGAGTTAAAATTTATCAGACATGTATTAGTTAACCCCAGTAAGCAGAGAACTCTTTGAATGCAAGGGCCTTATCTTTTTAATGGTTATATGCTTCATGATGCCTTTTCCATAAGAAATTCCAGTTACATATTTATTATTAAACTTTTTAAATTGTTTTGCAAATTACTATTGATGTTGTTCATATTGCATCATGAAAACAGCATTTTCTTAGCAGCATATCTATGTTACTTTTGAAGAGATAATACAAATCAAGCCTTAGGAGAAAATAGCCAAACCTTCTGACATGACATATAATATTTTTCATCATATCTTTTCATTAGGATAATCCTTACACTTTTATAAAAGCCAAAAGAGCATATACATGTTGCAAAAATATTATGTTTCCTCAAAAACCTAATGAGAAAAGATAGAGACAGATGGAGTTAAATTAGTTAATTTTCTGCCCAGCTGCCTAGATGAAAAATAAAGAGGCACTGACCCTATGCTTCTGCATGCTAAACTGCTCAAATGTCACGTCTCTGTTAGTTAACCATTATGCCGAGGTTGAGTGGCCAGCATCTGGATTAACGAGACTATTCGATTTATTGTCCCTTTTGTTCTCAGTTTTTAATGCAAAGGAAGAGAAATCTGAAAACAGTACAAACCCTTGCAACTGACTTGTACTTCTGAATATACAATTATATCACTGTAAAGTGACAAAATCATATTTATTTAAAATGGTTCAAAAATGATAGACATATTTTTTAAATTTCTTGTACTTTTTTTCCCTTCTAGATCTTCCCAATCTTTAAAACTTTTAGCTGCAAAAAAAAAAAAAAAAATAAATAAAAAGTGCTAGTTTGCCCTTTAAAAACTAGGCAGCCTCAAGATTTTTCTCATGTCAAAGTGAGATGAGAACTCATTTCCCTTTTCACAGGTAATTCAAGTCTCAAATGACAACTTCAATTCCATATATGTTTTAGTACTCTGTGTGTGTGTGTGTGTGTGTGTGTGTGTACACACATCTTGTGGAACTCCTTGACAGTATTTCTAGTGGCAATAATTTTTTGTGTGTATAACAGAAAACTTTCTTCTTTCTAACTTGCTCCTAAAATCATCTTAAAAAGCCAGATCCTCCCAGTCCCTCTGCTTTAATGGGCCATTTTTTATGGGATGTCATTTACTCTCTTCTACCTGTTCTATGACTCTACACTATATTCTTCCTCATTTGTCTTTAGTAAGATTAGAAAATTGTCAAACTTACAAAATGTTTTGTGCACACTGTGATTTTTAAATGTTTCCAAAATTTCCATTAAAAGATTCCTCAGAGAACATCGCAGCTCCCATGAAAATCGGAATATCTAATAATATGCAGTCTACCAAGCAATTGTCAGTTGGAGTTAATGAGAAGTGTGTCATTCAAGGATGAGTCAAGAGACAGGAGTTACACCGTGGTTCACACAGGAAAAAATTGATATAAAAATTATTAACTAGGTAAGGGTACATTACTAAGGGGCAAAGAGAAATCTAAAGCAAAAGAATAGCATCCAAAAGTGTTTAATTAGGTCTGAAAAAAAATGATGCAAATGAACTTACAAAACAGAAACTGACAAGCTTTGAAAACAAATTTATGGTTATCAAAGAGGAAACACTGGCAGGGGATAAATTAAGAGTTTGGGATTAACATACACACACTGCTTTAAATAAAACTGATAACCAATAAGGACCTACTGTATAGCACAGGGAACTCTACTCAATATTCTGTAATAATCTATATGGGAAAAGAATCTGAAAAAGAATAAATATATGTGTGTATATATATAACTGAATCACTGGGTCATACACATACTACTAACACAACATTGCAAATCAACAATACTTTGATAAAATGATTTAAAAAAAACATTCATATGAATCAATCATTGACCGGGGGCTGAGGCAGATTTTACCAAGAGAGAAACTAATGTGGACAAGAGCACCCTTACTTCCTCGTGATTTTTCATTGGGGAGGGTGTGACCATGGCATACTGTGTGGGGAAGAAGTTTGCTGAAGCGCCAAGAAAGGGACTGGAAACAAAATAAACTGCCTACAGGACTGCCAGCAAGACTCACTAGAAAGCTGCCCAGCGGGCTGCCAGAAAAAGCTTGTTGGAGAATGGATTTCATTGAGTTCCTGCTTACTGCTGGCTGTCACACTGCAGAAGCAAGACAACATTTCCACGCTAGAACCTAAAAGAGATACCTCTCCCTCTCACAGTGTTCCTTCAGCGCCCTCTCCTATAAAGTTTATCAACATGCCAGTTGGCAAAGGAGATAACGAGAATCAGCCCCCGGTTTAACAATGAAGGACGGATGTAGAGATGAGATGTAAATATATTGGTAACGGACACAGACCATGTACTCTAATTCATCATAATTCCTCCTCTGATTCCTGCTGGCATTTGAGTTGATGGCCAATATTCCAAAATATGTAGCACCTCAGAGAGTATGAGTTTCATGTCACACAGAAAGACTTTTAGAAATTGGAGACTCTGAGACTCAATTAGTAAACATATGGAATTACCAACAGTGCTGACAAGTACAATAGCACCTAAGATAAGGCAAAAATAGTACAGAAAACATGAACCTGCTATATACTGACCTAAAATTAATACCTTAACATTGCATATGAGGATAATCAATATGAAATAAATATATTAAAATGAAATATGCCTGAAGTCAGGCAGGTTGATTCCTCCAGTTTCATGGAAAAGGGAACCCTCTTACACTGTTGGTAGGAATGCAAACTAGGACAGCCACTATGGAGAACAGTGTGGAGATTCCTTAAAAAACTGGAAATAGAACTGCCATATGATCCAGCAATCCCACTGCTGGGCATACCCACGGAGGAAACCAGAATTGAAAGAGACACATGTACCCCAATGTTCATCGCAGCACTGTTTATAATAGCCAAGACATGGAAGCAACCTAAATGTCCATTAGCAGACAAATGGATAAGAAAGCTGTGGTACATATACACAATGGAGTATTACTCAGCCATTAAAAAGAATACATTTTAATCCATTCTAATGAAGTGGATGAAACTGGAGCCTATTATACAGAGTGAAGTAAGCCAGAAAGAAAAACACCAATAGAGTATACTAATGTATATGTATGGAATTTAGAAAGATGGTAACGATAATCCTGTATGCGAGACATCAAAAGAGACACAGATGTATAGAACAGTCTTTTGGACTCTGTGGGAGAGGGAGAGGGTGGGATGATTTGGGAGAAGGGCATTGACACATGTATAATATCATATATGAAACGAATTGCCAGTCCAGGTTTGATGCAGGATACTGGATGCTTGGGGCTGGTGCACTGCGACGACCCAGAGGGATGGTACGGGGAGGGAGGAGGGAGGGGGGTTCAGGATGGGGAACACATGTATACCTGTGGCGGATTGATGTTGATGTATGGCAAAGACAATACAATATTGTAAAGTAATTAACTTCCAATTAATATAAATACATTTATATTTTTTAAAAATGAAATATGCCTTTATGATTTCACCATAGTTCTATGTCATTTAGAAGCACATTGTCAAGTCCTTCTTGACATACTTGGACAGATTTCCAGAAAGTTTTTAAAGCTTGAATTTTTGTTTTAAAAGTTGTTTTAAATACCTTAATTAAAAATATTCATTTCATCTTTACTTCAGTTTGCTACTATACCACTTGCTCACAAATCTTATCAAAGGTTCTCTGGCACTGGTAAGGTATAAGAAATAAAATAAGAGTTTTTGATATTGCTTTCTCTTTCTTTGGAATCTTTGGATGAAAGGAGACACTAATTAAAATTGGTATTTAAAAAGAATAACTGATTTTGGGGAATTGCTTTTGACCTTCAAGAAAATGAAATGTAAAGTCTTTGAAAATATTCTGAGGAGAAGGCTTGGAACTTTTGCCTCTGGCTTCTAACCACTGTTTATAGCCTTTTGAATGTTGGCAAGCAATGACCCTGTTTCTTCTGTATATTCAGAAAAGTAAACTGGATTGATTTTCAATAAATATTAACTTTTGCCTATACCTCTAGAGAATCTTGCAGGTACTGATAACAACTTGGCAAGACATCTGTCATTTATACAAGAGCAAGTCAAAATAATTCCACGGTATCATACTTTCCTAAAGAAAACTAAAATCTCCAAGGACATTAACTAAGACGTTTAACTCACAGCTACGGTCAATACTGATTTCTGACTGCCCTTTGACAGATTTAACATGTGAAAGAAGAGTTTTAATGAAGTAGAGATATCAGGTGTAAGAATTTCTGCCCCAAAGTTAAATTTAAAAATATATTTCTCTTCCATTCCCTAAGTTGTATTGATACATACTAGATAAGTTCCTTCTGAAAGATAATATTTATTTTATGTATTTATTTATATATAATTTGTAATAATATATTTAATTATATATATGTATATAGTTTGGTTTTGTTTTTCTTTTAGACACACAAGATAATATCTGGAATGACTTTTCCTAAGTATCACTATACCAACTTTGAAAGATGAAACACTGAAGCATTGAAAACTGTAAGTATATATGATAATCTCTGTTTTCTCTCATTTCTCAATGTTAAGTGTGCTCTGAAAATATGTAGTGTCAGTATCCCCTTATGAAAGAAAGCAGATATAATAAGAGCATTATCTTTTGTGAAAGAAAAATAATATATGTAGCTCTAAGAAATATACTCTGCAATATTCTCTACATGCTGTTGGGAACCTAGTATTTTTAAGAGCATAAGCAGGAGTATAAAAATATAACTAAACTTCAAAAGCCCTTGTGACAGCATGATTCAAATTGTATAATATGAATAATAACCTCCCTTGATCTCCTATTAATAAAGAATCATTTCTGCAAACCTTAGAGCTGAGAGCTTCAAGATTTATATTTTAAGGCATTTATTTTGATGAAAACTCAGAAAAAAAAAAAAAAGAAAGAAAGTGTTAAGGCTGATGGGAAATTTGGCTTATTTTACACTCTGGTGCTAGAGTTGTAGGTTCCTACCATTGGATAAAGAGCATCTCTCAGGTATTTATTTAGTTAAAACATTCTAACCATTATTTAACTCATGTATTAAGTATCTTAGAAGGTCTCTGGGATGCATGAGACATTTTAAAAACTAATGTCATAGTAATGGTTGTCAATGGAAATTCAGTGATTGAAGGAAGCTGCAGTGTAACATCCCTGAACCTCTTTAATGGGTTTCTCTGAGGACTTGTAAATCTCCCTTTGTATGAACCACTTGCATTAACCTATAAAGAGAAATGTTCATCTTGCATCTCTCAAAAAAAAGTTGTATGGCAGGCAAATTTGGATGCTGTTATAAATTGAGGTCATTCAGTCAGACAGATAATGATGTGGATATTATCATTTTGCAATTACTTGAGATTGTAAGGATTATTGAAAATAAAGAGATGAGAGAAAGAGAAATCAAGAGATGGTGCAGAAATGATCTCTGGTATGCAGGCTTCTTACTACTGATTTTTTTTTTCTTTTTTCTTGCCCTAAATTAGTCTGCATCCAATTTTCTCTATATAAAATGCATAAACATAAAGAGTTACAATTTAGATATAGGCTATCCTCTTGAGTTTATAAACCAGCTCTGTAGCAATCAGATTTAAACAATATTTAGAAAATATGCTAAAACAGAAAAAAAATATTTTGATTTCAGTGTTTATTGATGTCCATTTAATATTCAATTTGTTTTCAACTGTAAATATTATTTAACGTGTCCAGTTTATATTGTGAAAAAGGGTATAATAAATAGTAATATAAAATATAGTCATTATACATTATTTAGTGTAGAAATGGAGTTTAATCTTATATGCAACTTAAAAACTTAATTGAAATATATATATATATTAGTCTCTGTTTAAATCAGGATTTCTTAAAACCCTAAATTGAGCAAGTAAATTACATTTTCTCTCAAAATTTCCTCTATTAATGATTCTTAGTTAATAATCTTAAAGGAGACTGCCTATAACAGGCCAACAATGAAAATGGACAGCAGATGGATTTAAAAGACTAATAAGAGCTTGACTATGAAAATAAAATATTTAGCAATTTTGCTTTTGAGGTGCACTTAGATGGTGTCTCTATTTGCATAACAGATAAGCAAGAGTTGAGCTGTGTGCTTTTGGGTGTGTTAGTGAATAAATATGTCTTATTAAATTTGTGAAACCTTGTGTTTCCTACATATTTGACTTAACATATTGAGGTGGGTTCTACTCTGATACAATTGAACTATTACTTAGTGTGACCTGACAGACCATCATCTCCAGAATGCTTTATTTTAGCAACTAACCTGTAATGCTGTGTCTAAACTGTAATGAATACTCAGAAATGCAACAAAAAATAGACATATCAAAACAGCTGCTTCCCATTTTTAATGTACTTTCATTTTGGTACTTCTTGCATTTTTAAGAAGGAAGTGCTTTCAGATTCTTTCCAGTTATATTATCTGATTTTCTGAACTTTAAAGTGTTTTCCATGATCTGTTTTTCCAGGCATTTCAATAGTTTTATTAACTTCCATTCCCCTGTTTTTAATTCCTCCCAGCATGAAATACCTAGAGAGATTTCTGTCTTCCTGACAGACCCCAACTTTATCAATTGTTTTCAAGTAAAAACAATCCTTCAGTCATCAGATACTTCTAGAATAATATGACTAATAAAATATTTACTCCACCCCATCTCTCTACCAACCTATCCCAGCTAGCTCAGCTGGTAAAGAATTCGCCTGCATTCAGGATAACCAGGTTGGATTCCTGGGGTGGGAATTTCCCCTGGAGAAGGGTTAGGCTACCCATTCCTGTGTTCTTGGGCTTCCCTGGTGGCTAAGATGGTAAAGAATCCACCTGCAATGTGGGAGACATGGATTCGATCCCTAGGTTGAGAGGATTCCCTGGAGGACGGCATGGCAACCCACTCCAGTATTCTTGCCTAAAGAATCTCATGGACAGAGGAGCCTGCTGGGCTACAGTCCACGAGGTCATAAAGAGTTGGACATGACTGAGTGACTAAGCATAATAGTTTATAAACCCTATCCAAATTCATGAGAGCATTGATCATGCAATTTTTGTCTCAAATAATGCCAAATACCATTACTTACCATTACTTTGCTTATTGCCTCTTATAAATTAAAAATCATAAATCCTTAGTCTAATGTTAGTTTTTGCCCCATGAACCTGCTTTTTCAGTACTATTTCCCTTTCCTTTCTTTTACATATCTTATTCATGAGCCAATTTTAATGTTGAAGATTTACAATTCACAACACTAAAAATTTTAATACCATTGTTTCTACCATTTATCCAACTGAAACTTTCATCTCAACTGCCAAAGGTCATCAACCATATCAAAAAGGGTGCTTGTCCTATCGTTTCCCAAAGTAGATACTCTATGGTTCTCATTTCATGTTTCCAGAAGTGACAAGAACTGCCCTTATTCCTTGTGTGTTCAGTTCTTATTCCAAGTCCTTATAGCACATATATGCATATATAAGTCCTTATGGCACTTAAGTAACAATTGTTTTTTATTTACCTTGTCTCCCTAAACCTGAATGCCTGGTACATAGTTAATGCTTAATATGCTTTCATTGAAAGAATAAAGCATAAATAAATAAAGCAAAATATTGCTGCTGCTGCTGCTTAGTCCCATCAGTTGTGTCTGACTCTGTGCAACCCCATGGACTGTAGCCCTCCAGGCTCCTCTGTCCATGGAATTCTCCAGGTAAGAATATTGGAGAGGGTTGCCATGCCCTCCTCCAGGGATCTTCCTAACCCAGGGATTGAACTAAGGTCTCCTGCATTGCAGGCAGATTCTTTACTACTGAGCCACCTGGTAAGCCCAAACAACATACTAGATATAATTAGACCCAGCAATCCCACTGCTGGGCATACACACTGAGGAAACCACAATTGAAAGAGACATGTGTATCCCAATGTTCTTTTCAGCACTGTTAAAATAGCCAAGACATGGAAGCAACCTAGATGTCCATCAGCAGACAAATGGATAAGAAAGCTGTGGTACATATACACAATGGAGTATTACTCAACCATTAAAAAGAATACATTTGAATCCATTCTAATGAGGTGGATGAAACTGGAGCCTATTATACAGAGTGAAGTAAGCCAGAAAGAAAAACACCAATAGAGTATACTAATGCATATATATGGAATTTAGAAAGGTGGTAACGATAACCCTTTATGCGAGACAGCAAAAGNGGGAGAGGGAGAGGGTGGGATGATTTGGGAGAATGGCATTGAAACATGTATAATATCATATATGAAATGAATCGCCAGTCCAGGTTTGATGCATGATACTGGATGCTTGGTGCTGGTGCACTGGGATGACCCAGAGGGATGGTACGGGGAGGGAGGAGGGAGGGGGGTTCAGGATGGGGAACACATGTATACCTGTGGCGGATTGATGTTGATGTATGGCAAAGACAATACAATATTGTAAAGTAATTAACTTCCAATTAATATAAATACATTTATATTTTTTAAAAATGAAATATGCCTTTATGATTTCACCATAGTTCTATGTCATTTAGAAGCACATTGTCAAGTCCTTCTGACATACTTGGACAGATTTCCAGAAAGTTTTTAAAGCTTGAATTTTTGTTTTAAAAGTTGTTTTAAATACCTTAATTAAAAATATTTATTTCATCTTTACTTCAATTTGCTACTATACCACTTGCTCACAAATCTTATCAAAGGTTCTCTGGCACTGGTAAGGTATAAGAAATAAAATAAGAGTTTTTGATATTGCTTTCTCTTTCTTTGGAATCTTTGGATGAAAGGAGACACTAATTAAAATTGGTATTTAAAAAGAATAACTGATTTTGGGGAATTGCTTTTGACCTTCAAGAAAATGAAATGTAAAGTCTTTGAAAATATTCTGAGGAGAAGGCTTGGAACTTTTGCCTCTGGCTTCTAACCACTGTTTATAGCCTTTTGAATGTTGGCAAGCAATGACCCTGTTTCTTCTGTATATTCAGAAAAGTAAACTGGATTGATTTTCAATAAATATTAACTTTTGCCTATGCCTCTAGAGAATCTTGCAGGTACTGATAACAACTTGGCAAGACATCTGTCATTTATACAAGAGCAAGTCAAAATAATTCCACGGTATCATACTTTCCTAAAGAAAACTAAAATCTCCAAGGACATTAACTAAGACGTTTAACTCACAGCTACGGTCAATACTGATTTCTGACTGCCCTTTGACAGATTTAACATGTGAAAGAAGAGTTTTAATGAGGTAGAGATATCAGGTGTAAGAATTTCTGCCCCAAAGTTAAATTTAAAAATTTATTTCTCTTCCATTCCCTAAGTTGTATTGATACATACTAGATAAGTTCCTTCTGAAAGATAATATTTATTTTATGTATTTATTTATATATAATTTGTAATAATATATTTAATTATATATATGTATATAGTTTGGTTTTGTTTTTCTTTTAGACACACAAGATAATATCTGGAATGACTTTTCCTAAGTATCACGATACCAACTTTGAAAGATGAAACACTGAAGCATTGAAAACTGTAAGTATATATGATAATCTCTGTTTTCTCTCATTTCTCAATGTTAAGTGTGCTCTGAAAATATGTAGTGTCAGTATCCCCTTATGAAAGAAAGCAGATATAATAAGAGCATTATCTTTTGTGAAAGAAAAATAATATATGTAGCTCTAAGAAATATACTCTGCAATATTCTCTACATGCTGTTGGGAACCTAGTATTTTTAAGAGCATAAGCAGGAGTATAAAAATATAACTAAACTTCAAAAGCCCTTGTGACAGCATGATTCAAATTGTATAATATGAATAATAACCTCCCTTGATCTCCTATTAATAAAGAATCATTTCTGCAAACCTTAGAGCTGAGAGCTTCAAGATTTATATTTTAAGGCATTTATTTTGATGAAAACTCAGAAAAAAAAAAAAAAGAAAGAAAGTGTTAAGGCTGATGGGAAATTTGGCTTATTTTACACTCTGGTGCTAGAGTTGTAGGTTCCTACCATTGGATAAAGAGCATCTCTCAGGTATTTATTTAGTTAAAACATTCTAACCATTATTTAACTCATGTATTAAGTATCTTAGAAGGTCTCTGGGCTGCATGAGACATTTTAAAAACTAATGTCATAGTAATGGTTGTCAATGGAAATTCAGTGATTGAAGGAAGCTGCAGTGTAACATCCCTGAACCTCTTTAATGGGTTTCTCTGAGGACTTGTAAATCTCCCTTTGTATGAACCACTTGCATTAACCTATAAAGAGAAATGTTCATCTTGCATCTCTCAAAAAAAAGTTGTATGGAAGGCAAATTTGGATGCTGTTATAAATTGAGGTCATTCAGTCAGACAGATAATGATGTGGATATTATCATTTTGCAATTACTTGAGATTGTAAGGATTATTGAAAATAAAGAGATGAGAGAAAGAGAAATCAAGAGATGGTGCAGAAATGATCTCTGGTATGCAGGCTTCTTACTACTGATTTTTTTTTTCTTTTTTCTTGCCCTAAATTAGTCTGCATCCAATTTTCTCTATATAAAATGCATAAACATAAAGAGTTACAATTTAGATATAGGCTATCCTCTTGAGTTTATAAACCAGCTCTGTAGCAATCAGATTTAAACAATATTTAGAAAATATGCTAAAACAGAAAAAAAATATTTTGATTTCAGTGTTTATTGATGTCCATTTAATATTCAATTTGTTTTCAACTGTAAATATTATTTAACGTGTCCAGTTTATATTGTGAAAAAGGGTATAATAAATAGTAATATAAAATATAGTCATTATACATTATTTAGTGTAGAAATGGAGTTTAATCTTATATGCAACTTAAAAACTTAATTGAAATATATATATATATTAGTCTCTGTTTAAATCAGGATTTCTTAAAACCCTAAATTGAGCAAGTAAATTACATTTTCTCTCAAAATTTCCTCTATTAATGATTCTTAGTTAATAATCTTAAAGGAGACTGCCTATAACAGGCCAACAATGAAAATGGACAGCAGATGGATTTAAAAGACTAATAAGAGCTTGACTATGAAAATAAAATATTTAGCAATTTTGCTTTTGAGGTGCACTTAGATGGTGTCTCTATTTGCATAACAGATAAGCAAGAGTTGAGCTGTGTGCTTTTGGGTGTGTTAGTGAATAAATATGTCTTATTAAATTTGTGAAACCTTGTGTTTCCTACATATTTGACTTAACATATTGAGGTGGGTTCTACTCTGATACAATTGAACTATTACTTAGTGTGACCTGACAGACCATCATCTCCAGAATGCTTTATTTTAGCAACTAACCTGTAATGCTGTGTCTAAACTGTAATGAATACTCAGAAATGCAACAAAAAATAGACATATCAAAACAGCTGCTTCCCATTTTTAATGTACTTTCATTTTGGTACTTCTTGCATTTTTAAGAAGGAAGTGCTTTCAGATTCTTTCCAGTTATATTATCTGATTTTCTGAACTTTAAAGTGTTTTCCATGATCTGTTTTTCCAGGCATTTCAATAGTTTTATTAACTTCCATTCCCCTGTTTTTAATTCCTCCCAGCATGAAATACCTAGAGAGATTTCTGTCTTCCTGACAGACCCCAACTTTATCAATTGTTTTCAAGTAAAAACAATCCTTCAGTCATCAGATACTTCTAGAATAATATGACTAATAAAATATTTACTCCACCCCATCTCTCTACCAACCTATCCCAGCTAGCTCAGCTGGTAAAGAATTCGCCTGCATTCAGGATAACCAGGTTGGATTCCTGGGGTGGGAATTTCCCCTGGAGAAGGGTTAGGCTACCCATTCCTGTGTTCTTGGGCTTCCCTGGTGGCTAAGATGGTAAAGAATCCACCTGCAATGTGGGAGACATGGATTCGATCCCTAGGTTGAGAGGATTCCCTGGAGGACGGCATGGCAACCCACTCCAGTATTCTTGCCTAAAGAATCTCATGGACAGAGGAGCCTGCTGGGCTACAGTCCACGAGGTCATAAAGAGTTGGACATGACTGAGTGACTAAGCATAATAGTTTATAAACCCTATCCAAATTCATGAGAGCATTGATCATGCAATTTTTGTCTCNTTTAGTTAAAACATTCTAACCATTATTTAACTCATGTATTAAGTATCTTAGAAGGTCTCTGGGCTGCATGAGACATTTTAAAAACTAATGTCATAGTAATGGTTGTCAATGGAAATTCAGTGATTGAAGGAAGCTGCAGTGTAACATCCCTGAACCTCTTTAATGGGTTTCTCTGAGGACTTGTAAATCTCCCTTTGTATGAACCACTTGCATTAACCTATAAAGAGAAATGTTCATCTTGCATCTCTCAAAAAAAAGTTGTATGGCAGGCAAATTTGGATGCTGTTATAAATTGAGGTCATTCAGTCAGACAGATAATGATGTGGATATTATCATTTTGCAATTACTTGAGATTGTAAGGATTATTGAAAATAAAGAGATGAGAGAAAGAGAAATCAAGAGATGGTGCAGAAATGATCTCTGGTATGCAGGCTTCTTACTATTGATTTTTTTTTCTTTTTTCTTGCCCTAAATTAGTCTGCATCCAATTTTCTCTATATAAAATGCATAAACATAAAGAGTTACAATTTAGATATAGGCTATCCTCTTGAGTTTATAAACCAGCTCTGTAGCAATCAGATTTAAACAATATTTAGAAAATATGCTAAAACAGAAAAAAAATATTTTGATTTCAGTGTTTATTGATGTCCATTTAATATTCAATTTGTTTTCAACTGTAAATATTATTTAACGTGTCCAGTTTATATTGTGAAAAAGGGTATAATAAATAGTAATATAAAATATAGTCATTATACATTATTTAGTGTAGAAATGGAGTTTAATCTTATATGCAACTTAAAAACTTAATTGAAATATATATATATATTAGTATCTGTTTAAATCAGGATTTCTTAAAACCCTAAATTGAGCAAGTAAATTACATTTTCTCTCAAAATTTCCTCTATTAATGATTCTTAGTTAATAATCTTAAAGGAGACTGCCTATAACAGGCCAACAATGAAAATGGACAGCAGATGGATTTAAAAGACCAATAAGAGCTTGACTATGAAAATAAAATATTTAGCAATTTTGCTTTTGAGGTGCACTTAGATGGTGTCTCTATTTGCATAACAGATAAGCAAGAGTTGAGCTGTGTGCTTTTGGGTGTGTTAGTGAATAAATATGTCTTATTAAATTTGTGAAACCTTGTGTTTCCTACATATTTGACTTAACATATTGAGGTGGGTTCTACTCTGATACAATTGAACTATTACTTAGTGTGACCTAACAGAACGTCATCTCCAGAATGCTTTATTTTAGCAACTAACCTGTAATGCTGTGTCTAAACTGTAATGAATACTCAGAAATGCAACAAAAAATAGACATATCAAAACAGCTGCTTCCCATTTTTAATGTACTTTCATTTTGGTACTTCTTGCATTTTTAAGAAGGAAGTGCTTTCAGATTCTTTCCAGTTATATTATCTGATTTTCTGAACTTTAAAGTGTTTTCCATGATCTGTTTTTCCAGGCATTTCAATAGTTTTATTAACTTCCATTCCCCTGTTTTTAATTCCTCCCAGCATGAAATACCTAGAGAGATTTCTGTCTTCCTGACAGACCCCAACTTTATCAATTGTTTTCAAGTAAAAACAATCCTTCAGTCATCAGATACTTCTAGAATAATATGACTAATAAAATATTTACTCCACCCCATCTCTCTACCAACCTATCCCAGCTAGCTCAGCTGGTAAAGAATCCGCCTGCATTCAGGATAACCAGGTTGGATTCCTGGGGTGGGAATTTCCCCTGGAGAAGGGTTAGGCTACCCATTCCTGTGTTCTTGGGCTTCCCTGGTGGCTAAGATGGTAAAGAATCCACCTGCAATGTGGGAGACATGGATTCGATCCCTAGGTTGAGAGGATTCCCTGGAGGACGGCATGGCAACCCACTCCAGTATTCTTGCCTAAAGAATCTCATGGACAGAGGAGCCTGCTGGGCTACAGTCCACGAGGTCATAAAGAGTTGGACATGACTGAGTGACTAAGCATAATAGTTTATAAACCCTATCCAAATTCATGAGAGCATTGATCATGCAATTTTTGTCTCAAATAATGCCAAATACCATTACTTACCATTACTTTGCTTATTGCCTCTTATAAATTAAAAATCATAAATCCTTAGTCTAATGTTAGTTTTTGCCCCATGAACCTGCTTTTTCAGTACTATTTCCCTTTCCTTTCTTTTACATNGCAATTTTTGTCTCAAATAATGCCAAATACCATTACCTACCATGGCTTTGCTTATTGCCTCTTATAAATTAAAAATCATAAATCCTTAGTCTAATGTTAGTTTTTGCCCCATGAACCTGCTTTTTCAGTACTATTTCCCTTTCCTTTCTTTTACATATCTTATTCATGAGCCAATTTTAATGTTGAAGATTTACAATTCACAACACTAAAAATTTTAATACCATTGTTTCTACCATTTATCCAACTGAAACTTTCATCTCAACTGCCAAAGGTCATCAACCATATCAAAAAGGGTGCTTGTCCTATCGTTTCCCAAAGTAGATACTCTATGGTTCTCATTTCATGTTTCCAGAAGTGACAAGAACTGCCCTTATTCCTTGTGTGTTCAGTTCTTATTCCAAGTCCTTATAGCACATATATGCATATATAAGTCCTTATGGCACTTAAGTAACAATTGTTTTTTATTTACCTTGTCTCCCTAAACCTGAATGCCTGGTACATAGTTAATGCTTAATATGCTTTCATTGAAAGAATAAAGCATAAATAAATAAAGCAAAATATTGCTGCTGCTGCTGCTTAGTCCCATCAGTTGTGTCTGACTCTGTGCAACCCCATGGACTGTAGCCCTCCAGGCTCCTCTGTCCATGGAATTCTCCAAGTAAGAATATTGGAGAGGGTTGCCATGCCCTCTTCCAGGGATCTTCCTAACCCAGGGACTGAACTAAGGTCTCCTGCATTGCAGGCAGATTCTTTTCTACTGAGCCACCTGGTAAGCCCAAACAACATACTAGATATAATTAGACCCAGCAATCCCACTGCTGGGCATACACACTGAGGAAACCACAATTGAAAGAGACATGTGTATCCCAATGTTCTTTTCAGCACTGTTAAAATAGCCAAGACATGGAAGCAACCTAGATGTCCATCAGCAGACAAATGGATAAGAAAGCTGTGGTACATATACACAATGGAGTATTACTCAACCATTAAAAAGAATACATTTGAATCCATTCTAATGAGGTGGATGAAACTGGAGCCTATTATACAGAGTGAAGTAAGCCAGAAAGAAAAACACCAATAGAGTATACTAATGCATATATATGGAATTTAGAAAGGTGGTAACGATAACCCTTTATGCGAGACAGCAAAAGAGACACATATGTATAGAACAGTCTTTTGGACTCTGTGGGAGAGGGAGAGGGTGGGATGATTTGGGAGAATGGCATTGAAACATGTATATTATCATATGTGTAAAGGATCACCAGTCCAGTTTCGATGCATGAGACAGGGTGCTCGGGGCTGGTGCACTGGGATGATCCAGAGGGATGGGATGGGGAGGGATGTGGGAGAGGGGTTCAGGATTGGGAACACATGTACACCCGTGGCAGATCCCTGTCAATGTATTGCAAAACCACTACAGTATTGTAAAGTAATTAGCCTCCAATTAAAATAAAGAAATGTATGTTGAAAAAAAAATCTCAAATGCTTAAAAAAAGTTTTAAAAATACTTTCAAATAAATATTTTCAAATGCTGGCTATTATAGAAAAAAACAATTTAAAAAATAACTAATAACCATAAACTAAGGGACACCCCGCCCAAGAGAAAACCACGAGCTAAGGAAAACTCAATCAAAAGAACTTTAAGTTATATCAGACTCTGCCAGTAATAAAAGCTATCTCACAGTTAGAACTTAAACCCCAAATTTACAAAAACAAAATAAGAAAAAAGCTTGGAATCAGCAGAAAAAAATAAAAGCTATGTTATAGCATCAAAAAATTTTGGCATTGAAATGTCAACTAAATAGTATACAACAAGCTTTATTTCATCACATATGAATTTTTAAAAATACAAAACACCAAAAAGCATAANCAAAAACAAAATAAGAAAAAAGGCTTGGAATCAGCAGAAAAAAATAAAAGCTATGTTGTACCATCAAAAAATTTTGGCATTGAAATGTCAACTAAATGGTATACAACAAGCTTTATTTCATCACATATGAATTTTTAAAAATACAAAACACCAAAAAGCATACGATTTAAAAGTTAAACTGAAATGTTTACCATTCAGACCCTCAATTGGGACATTCTAAATGATATACATATATGGAGATATTCAACTTATATGCAGAGTACATCATGCAAAATGCCAGGCTGGATGAAGCTGGAATTAAGATTGCCAGGGAAATATCAATAACCTCAGATATGTAGGTGGCACCACCCTCATGGCAGCAAGTGAAGAACTAAAGAGCCTCTTGATGAAAGTGAAAGAAGAGAGTGAAAAAGTTGGCTTACAACTCAACATTCAGAAAACTAAGATCATGGCATCTGGTCCCATCACTTCATGGCAAATAAATGGGGGAAACAACTGAAACAGTGAAAGAGTTTATTTTGGGGGGCTCCCAAACAACTGCAGATGGTGACTGCAGCCATGAAATTAAAAGACGCCTGCTCCTTCGAAGAAAAGCTATGACCAACCAACCTAGACACCATATTAAAAAGTGGAGGCATTAACGTGCCAACAAAACTCCATCTAGTCAAAGCTATGGTTTTTCCAGTAGTCATGTATGAATATGAGAATTGGACTATAAAGAAAGCTGAGTGTAGAAGAATTGATGCTTTTAAATGGTGGTGTTGAAGATTCTTGAGAGTCCCTTGGACTGCAAGGAGATCCAACCTGTCCATCCTAAAGGAAGTCATTCCTGAATATTCATTGGAAGGACTGATGCTGAGGTTGAAACGCCAATACTCTGACTACCTGATGCAAAGAACTGACTCATTTGAAAAGACCTTGATACTGGGAAAGACTGAAGGCGGGAGAAGAAGGGGATGACAGAGGATGAGATGATTGAATGGCATCACTGACTCAAAAGACATGAGTTTGAATAAACTCCAGGAGTTGGTGATGGACAGAGAGGCCTGGCGTGCTGCAGTCCATGGGGTCCAAAGAATCAGACATGACTGAGTGTCTGGACTGATTGAATGTTTACAGAAAAAATTTTAATTTACCTTATCAAACTTCTATCAACTCTTTCAGTTGTATTTATGTATTTCAGTTTGTCCTTCTGGAATCTACTCCTTCTTTCTGATGTATATCATTTCAGTTCAGTTCAGTCACGCAGTCGTATGCAACTCTTTGCAACCCCATGGACTGCAGCATGCCAGGCTTGCCTGTCCATCACAGATTGCAGCACTTTACTCAAACTCAAGTCCATCGAGTCGGTGATGCCATCCAACCATATCATCCTCTGTCGTCTCCTTCTGCTCCTGCCTTTAATCTTTCCCAGCATCAGGGTCTTTTCCAATGAGTCAGTTCTTTGCATCACGTGGCCAAAGTACTGGAGTTTCAGCTTCAACATCAGTCCTTTCAATGAATATTCAGGAATGACTTCCTTTAGAATGTACTGGTTGGATCTCCTTGCAGTCCAAGGGACTCTCAAGAGTCTTCTCCAATACTACAATTCAAAAGCATCAATTCTTCAGCACTCAGCTTTCTTTATATCCCAACTCTAACATCCATATATGATTATTGGATAAAACATAGCTTTGAGTAGACAAACCTTTGTTGGCAAAGTAGTGTCTCTGTTTTTTAATATGATGTCTAGGTTAGTTATAGCCTTTCTTCCAAGGAGCAAGCATCTTTTAATTTCATGGCTGCAGTCACCATCTGCAGTGATTTTGGAGCCCCCCAAAATAAAGTCTGTCACCGTTTCCATTGTTTCCCCCATCTATTTGCCATGAAGTGATGGGACCGGATGCCATGATCTTCGTTTTCTGAATGTTGAGTTATAAGCCAACATTTTTACTCTCTTCTTTCACTTTCATCAAGAGGCTTTTAGTTCTTCTTCACTTTCTGCCATGAAGGTGGTGTCACCTGCATATCTGAGGTTATTGATATTTCTCCCAGCAATCTTGATCCCAGTTTGTGCTTCATCCAGTCCAGCATTTCTCATGATGTACTCTGCATGTAAGTTAAATAAGCAGGCTGACAATATACGTTCTCCTTGACATACTCCTTTCTGATTTGGAACCAGTCTGTTGTTCCATGTCCAGTTCTAACTGTTTCTTCCTGACCTGCATACAGATTTCTCAAGAGGCAGGTCAGGTGGTCTGGTATTCCCATCTCTTTAAGAATTTTCCAGTTTTTTGTGATCCACACAGTCAAAGGCTTTGGCATAGTCAATAAAGCAGAAGTAGACGTTTTTCTGGAACTCTTTTGATGATCATGTTGGCAATTTGATCTTTGGTTACTCTCTTCTAAATCCAGCTCAAACATCTGGAAGTTCATGGTTCATGTACTGTTGATGACTGGCTTGGGGAATTTTGAGCATTAATTTTCTAGCATGTGAGATAAGTAAGCAGTACAAATGCCTAATTTGAAGATTTTTTAAAAATATACTAATATTAAAATTAAAATGCCAGGAATAATGATGTGTGCATGATCAATCACTTCAACCATGTCCAACTCTGTGTGACCGTATGGACTGTAGCCCAGCAGGCCCTCTGTCTATGGGATTATCCAAGCCAGGAATGGGTTGCCGTGACCTCCTACAAGGGATAGTCCTGACCCAGGGACGGAAACCATGTCTCTTGAATTTCTTGCAGTTGCAGGCAGATTCAGCAACCCACTCCAATAGTCTTGCCTGGAGAATTTCATGGACAGAGGAGCCTGGTGGGCTACAGTCCATTGGGTCACAAACAGTAGTACATAACTGAGTAGTACATAACTGAGTGACTAATACGTCACACTTTCTTTACCACCAGTGCCACATAGGACGGCGAAGGCAATGGCACCCCACTCCCATAGTCTTGCCTGGACAATCCCCTGGGCGGAGGAGCCTGGAAGGCTGCAGTCTATGGGGTCGCTAATAGTCGGACACGATTGCATCTTCACTTTCACTTTTCACTTTTATGCATTGGAGAAGGAAATGGCAACCCACTCCAGTGTTCTTGCCCGGAGAATCCCGGAGACGTGGGAGTCCGGTGGACTGCCGTCTATGGGGTTGCACAGAGTCGGACATGACTGAAGTGACTTAGCAGCAGCAGCAGCCACATAGGAAGCCCCCATAAACAATGATACTCGAGATGAAGGGTGGTCAGAATTCCCAAGAACACTTTAAAGATTTTTATTAATTTAAATGTATAAATTTAAGTATGTTTATCAAAGTACAAAGAGAAGCCAATTAAAGAATTGAAAAGAATTAAGTGCATAAATTCCAAATCATCCGGGAAACACAGAATTAACAAAGCTATGAAAAGAGAAAAATAAAAGCATTGAAAATGTGAAACTAATTTAATAAACCAAATTGGATGGTAGAAACAAACCCAAATATATTAGTAATCACAATAACATATAAATGGACTAAACACACTCATCTCAAACTAGTCAGAATAAATTTTTTAAATCTTATATGATCTTTACAAGAGACATATGAATATAGCACTCAGAAATATTAAAACACCAGATTATGGAAAAGTGTATCAGGACAATACTAAACAAAATAAAGATGATATATCTCTGTCAATATCAGATATATTAGACTTTAAGACAACAATAATAATAATGTTTAAAGAAAAGCAAAGTTATTGTACAGTGACACAAAATATATCATAGGGGGAAAAATGACAGAAACAGGCTAATTTTCCAAGTATATCAGTAAAATGGACATATTTCAAGACAAATTTTATTATTAAATTAGTCAAATTTAATAAAAATTATTTTAAAAATGCAATTAATAAACATAACTTAGCTGATGAATATATAGCACTCTGCACTGAAGTATATAATAAAGCACATTTTCTGAGTTGCATTCATGAAACAATGATAAGTTTTAAATAAATACCAGCCTCAACTAATTAGTATTTTATTGTATCATATTATAGGCCATCAGGTTATATATACCTGGGAAGTATGTACATAGTGTTAGAAGTGAAAAAATGTATTTTCAAAATACATTTGAAAATGGAGCAAATAAATCCTACTGCCTGCAATCAATATTTAACTTGCCAATATTTTTCCATTATTTTTTCAAATTCTTTTCCTATTTAGGATATTACAGAATATTGAGCAGAGTTCCCTGTTTTTATTATGTACATATCATATTTATGTTGTCTTCTGTGGGAGCATGACCAGTATACTTCAGTCCTCTAATGTTTAGATCATGACACTAATATCAGGTCACTACATTCACTTCCATTGGAAGTGACTCACAGCAAAGTACTTCATTTGTAACAGTCACTCAGTAGGTATTTGTGATTGATCAGAAGAAAAGGGAAATCCACAAATAGCATGGGTTGGGTGAGACCAAAGACTCTAAATTCATTTCATAATCATGTATTTACCTGTATCCTAGGCTATTATAATTAGTTCTTTAATTCAAATTGTCCAAAAAATACATCGTTATTTTCGCCTTCATGCACGTTTGTCTCCTGCTTCTTTCTTCTCTGATACCAGTGAATAGTATTGTAAACTCCCAGTGAAAATGATACCTAGCTTAGAAACTAGAGGGAGGCTTCATTTTCCTTTTCAATTTTCACCATTTAAATTTCCTGTTTAGATGTAATCTCTCATCATTTCTTATCTTGATTACTGCGTTAACAGCTAATAATTCTTTCTGGCTTCTAGTTTTGTTTTATTCTAATACTTTCTCTATTATACAACCAAAATAATCTTTCAGGAGTACAAATCAAGGTATGACATACTCCTTCTTAAATATTCTTTTTAATTCTCGTTACTTGCAAGATAAATTCTAAACTCATTTGTGCAATATGTGAGTTCCTTCAGGAGATGGCCCTTTCTCAGTTTTCTAGCATTAAATCTTTCCTTTCACTCAGTCATTAAATCAGCCTATAACATCACACCTTTTTATACCTTCCCTGTTGCAAAAGGCGTTCTACTGACTTAGGGCACCTAGTAAAAATGGTTACTTGCAGTCTAACTCTACTAAGATTAAGTCACTAACAGTTGCAGTTACTGACCTTCAACACACCCTCCATTATTTTAGGATGGAGATCAGGAATGAGGCATTCTGTGCTCTGGGAAAAGCTAGCAGATTAGGTTTCAGATACTTAGATATTTCAGGAGAAAATGTTTTAAGCCGAATTTTTACATCTTCTCATATCTAGAACAGCACTAAAATCATTAACAGAGGCATCTGTTCCTCCTAACTGGCAACGACACTCTCATTACTAGCAGTAACTTTCTGCCAAAATGTGTGCCTGTACATGTATCTCCCTTCAACAAAACCACATATATACTGACACACACCCCGCCCCTCCACTCCACCTCTTCAGAACAGTTCTTTGGCAGTATCTGAGAGGCTGTTTCCCAGGCCATACTTCTTATTTTGCCCAAAATAAAACAGCACAACTCTAACATTGTGCAAATTTTCAGTCAATGTGGGCCATTTATCAGATAGTCCCTTCTGCTTAGAAAAGCCTTCTTGCTTCTTATTCTATTCAGCCTTGCTAATTTCTCCACCATGAGAGCTCAACGTCATCAATTTGAAGGAATGAGTTTATAACTTCTAATTCAGGGTGCTTTGCCTGTGCTATTTCAGCATTGTAGCCATAGTTCTCTGGTAATTCTCATCCCCGGATTGATTATTTTCTCTTGCATATGTTCACCTCTAGACTGCAAGCACTTTGAGCATAGAGACAGAGCTAGTCACGTGTGTACCCAATCCCTGATGCCTGTCATTGATTGGCAGGTAGGACTCACACGTTTCCTAGCAAAAGTGTGGCAGAGGTAGAGCAGAAAGGAATGAAGAGAGGAAAGAGGGATGAGAAGGAATGTGGAAAGGAGAGAAGTAGCTTCTTTCTATTTGTTACCTGAGTGAAATTATTTGAATATATTACACTTAATACAATTATTTTATTGATGAACCAGTTGAGGCTTTTATCCATATATCCAAAAATTTCCCTAAATCCTGTATGGACACCTTGAAAATAATATATTTATTTCTGTCATACATAGCATCCATCCCTCTTTTATAATTTTAGTCATATTAAACAATTATTCTCTCAATTGTACTAATAATAATGAATGACATTTCTGTTTCAAAGACAAGAAGCTGAGTTGCACACAACCTTCCTTTACTTAAGTAGTTAAAACCAGATATTGTATAATACACAGTTTTGCATTTTCTCAGCTCTCACTTTTTTCGTTCCTCTCCAACTTTCACCATAAAACCTCCCATTCTATGTAGTCACATTTATTTTGTAGTAATAATATTAACAGAAAAAATAAAAATTAACATGTACTGAGGACCCACTCTATCACAATCACAATACTAATTTCATTGTAAGCATCACCTCATCAAAAAATACTCACAAAAATCCTATGAGATAAGTAGTATTATCACTATTTGAGTAATGAGGGGAAATCTAATTACTGTGTTAACCACTCCAGAATTCCACTTATGAAGACAACTCACTTTTGGGGAAAAAGAACTTAAACTAAGAGACCCTAAGGGAATGGATATTGTCAGGAGCCCAGGTACAATATGTTAGATAGAGTAGAACTTTTTCTCATAAGAGAAAGAAAGCGGTAATAATAAGTCCATTTGGGCTGTTATAAACAGACTCAGAGGCTTATAAATATCAGAAAATTATCTCCAACAGTTCTGGGCACTGGAAGTCTGAGATTGGGGAGCTAGCATTGTTGGATAAAGGCTCTCTTTCGTGTGTGTGTGTGTGTGTGTGTGTGTGTGTGTGTGTGTGTGTGTGTGCGCGCGCGCGCACGCGTGCATGTGTGTTTTGAATTGTTACCTATATAAACCACCTTGATAATCATTAGTGTTTTAAGAGGTACAAGTTTATTATGATTAATATATAACTGAAATTTAGGTTGCTGACATTTTTATTGCTTATATGTTTTATTTGCCTTTCCTATGGACTGAATTTTGTTCTCCCCAAATTCATAGGTTGAAGCCATNAAACCATTAACATTGCTTACCTTTCCGTTTTCTACCCCTGTGTTAATTTAAAGAACATAAAACAATCAAACTTGACTGGAAACATAATTCCATTGGCAGAGAAAAGCTAAGTTTTTCTCAGAGTATATACATTCATTGATAATACATGTCTCTTTGCAATATCATCACTTTGTGTATACCTCAAACACTTTGAGACATGGAGTTCCTAAAGCTTCTTTTCCAAGTATCACTAATGTCTCTTTATCCACACCACAATACCCATTATCAATCTTAACTCTTCCTCCAAATCCTCTCTACAGGACTCCAGAACAGGAGTTCCCAGTTAGATGACTGGAAAAAAAAATGTATTTGCACTTCAGTACTGACCTTCCTTTGACTGTGTAGATCACAACAAGCTATAGAAAATTCTTAAAGAGAAGGCAATACCAGACCACATTACCTATCTCATACAAAACCTGTACACAGTTCAAGAAGCAACAGTAAGAACCAGACTTGGAACAATGGACTGGTTCCAAATTGGGAAAGAAGTACATCAGGGCTATATGTCATCACCTTGCTTATTAACTTATATGCAGAGTACATCAGGCAAAATGCCAAGCTGGATGAAGCACAAGCTGGAATCCAGATTACCGGGAGAAATATCAATAACCTCAGCTATCCAGATGACACCACACTTATGCCAGAAAATGAAGAGGAATTAAAGAGCCTCTTGATGAAGGTNAAAATGCCAAGCTGGATGAAGCACAAGCTGGAATCCAGATTACCGGGAGAAATATCAATAACCTCAGCTATCCAGATGACACCACACTTATGCCAGAAAATGAAGAGGAATTAAAGAGCCTCTTGATGAAGGTGAAAGAGGAGAGTGAAAAAGTTGGTTTAAAATTCAACAGTCAAAAAACAAAGATCATGGTATCCAGTCCCATCACTTTGTGGTAAATAGATGGGGAAACAATGGAAACAGTGACATTTTATTGGTCTCCAAAATCACTATGGATGGTGACTGCAGCCATGAAATTAAAAGACATTTGCTCCTTGGAAGAAAAGCTATGACAATCCTAGACAGCATATTAAAAAGCAGAGACATACCTTTGTCTACAAAGATACACATTGTCAAAGCTATGGTTTTTCCAATAGTCAGGTAAGGATGTGAGAGCTGGACAATAAAAAAGGCTGAATGCTAAAGAATTAATGCCTTTGAATTGTGGTGTTATTGAAGACTCTAAGAGCCCCTTGGACAGCAAGATCAAACCAGTCAACCCTAAAGAAAATCAACCCTGAATATTCATTGAAAGGACTGAGGCAGAAGCTGAAGCTCCAATACTTTGGCAGCCTGATGTAAAGAACTAACTCATTGGAAAAAACTTTGATGCTGGGAAAGATTGAAGGCAGGAGGATAAGGGGATGACAGAGGATGAGTTGGTTTGATGGCATCACCAACTCAATGAACATGAGTTTGAGCAAGCTCCTGGAGATGGTGAAGGACAGAGAAGTCTGGAATGCTGCAGTTCACAGGGTCACAGAGAGTCGAACACGACTAAGCAACTCAACAACAACAACAATATACTTTCATAATAAGCATGCATCTTTCCAATTTGACAAAATCAACAGACCAGCTTCAGGTTCAACACCTACAGAAAAATGCTGCCATCTATACATGAGAGAGTGATTCTAAAGCTGAAAAATTTTAAGTCTTTAGTGATTTATAGGTTTTAAGGATGTCTCAAAGCACACTGTGTAGGCACATAACTCTTCTATTTAGATATCAGGCTTTTTGTGTCTTTCAGTTCAGTTCAGTCACTTGGTCATGTCTGACTCTTTGCGACCCCATGAACCACAGCACGCCAGGCCTCTCTGTCCATCACCAACTGCCAGAGTCTACCCAAACCCATGTCCATTGAGTCAGTGATGCCATCCAACCATGTCATCCTCTGTTGTCCCCTTTTCCTCCTGCCCTCAATCTTTCCCAGCGTCAGGGTCTTTTCAAATGAGTCAGCTCTTTGCATGAGTTGCCTAAAATATTGGAGTTTCAGCTTCAACATCAATCCTTCCAATGAACACCCAGGGCTGATCTCCTTTAGAATGGACTGGTTGGATCTCCTTGCAGTCCAAGGGACTCTCAAGAGTCTTCTCCAACACCACAGTTCAAAAGCATCCATTATTCAGCACTCAGCTTTCTTCACAGTCCAACTCTCACATCCATACATGACCACTGAAAAAATCATAACCTTGACTAGATGGACCTTTGTTGACAAAGTAATGTCTCTGCTTTTAAATATGCCATCTAGGTTGGCCATAACTTTCCTTCCAAAGAGTAAGCGTCTTATAATTTCATGGCTGCAATCACCATCTGCAGTGACTTTGGAGCCCCCAACAATAGTCAGCTACTGTTTCTACTGTTTCCCCATCTATTTGCCATGAAGTGAAGGGACCGGATGCCATGATCTTAGTTTTCTGAATGTTGAGCTTTAAGACAACTTTTTCCTCTTGTCTTTCAAGTGAAATGGAAAACTGAGGTAAAATATTTTGCTTGAAACATTTATATCATTGAGATGAACAGTGTTGAATGGCCAGAATTATCTAAAGAAAGGAATCAGTTCACTTCTTTGTATATGCATTGCTTTATAGAATGAAAGAACTATTGAAGTGAAAGAGACACCTTAGATGCCGTCTGGCCAAGCCTCTCATTATATAGATGAGGCAACTGGGGTTCATAGAGGTTAAGTGCTTTGCTGACAGTCACTTATTCTTGCAGAAACCAAGGTCCTGACTTCCTGCCTTGTGTCCCGTACATTATGCTACACAGCTTCTTAATGAATGTGAAGAAAGATGTACATAGTTTAATCATCTCTCCATTGACAGAGTGGCATCATGTAAGCAAAGAAGGCTGCACTACTCATTCTTGGGTGGAGAGTTTGGCTCATGAATACTTTTAAAACGTGCTACTGTCAAGGGAAATATTGGTCGCTTTGAAATTATAATAGGAGATCTCATCTTACTTCTACTCTTCTTCCATTATTGTAAATGAATGAGAACTTCAGATTAGTTTAATTCAGGTTTACTTTAATTGAGTAGAAACAGGATTAAAGCTTACCCTTGCAAAGGAAAAAAAAAAAAGATTCTTTGTCAATTGCCCTGTGTTTTTCCCAGAGAATTCTGTTTCTTGCAGTTAATAAGAGGAAGGGAACTGTTTTCCAGGACTAGTAACAAGAACAGATGTGCTTTTCAAGGTTAGTGCTTTCCTAAACTCTTCAAATAAAAGCTGAAAATTCGTATGAATCTCATTAAGTGTAAATATGCTTGTCTTAAACAAACTTTCAGCTGTTACCTTGAAGTCAGAATAGACCTCTTAGTGCAACTTAGTTAATAAGGGCTTGATTGGGATAACTTAATTTTAATTTTAAGGTTATAAAAATGTGAAGAAGTATCAGCTTCATATTTATTTGGATCCTTCAACATGCCCATGCTGACTAATTTGCTATTTGATTCATTTTCTTTGAAAATCCATTGTATTTGGAGAAGGATGTTTGGTTTTGTTGTTTTGCAGTGTGTCTTTCCTGTGTGTGTGTGTGTGTGTGTGTGTGTGTTTTAACTATGTTGCTTGTTTTATACTAGTAACATGGCACAATATCATTCCTATTGATGTTTGCAAGTTGAAGCACACATGTCATAAATTCTGACAGTAAATAATTAAAGTATTTAATAAACTTGTGTATATGTTACAGTTCTCTAGTTGAACAAATTTGTAGAGCAAGATTTTATTTGATCTATAATTATAGCTGCCAGTGACTGGCATGATCCTTACTGAGTCAGATTAATTTACACATTAAGCAGCCATCTGTAGGAATTTTCATAGTACCTTGTCTTCAGTGGTATATATCACATGGGAATTCTGAAAATACCCTGGCCATTAGGGAACTTTTAATACCATGGTTGTAGACTTACAGCTATGAACAAATTGTTTCAGACGTTTAAATTTAAATCTTCCTATTACAAGGTTGCCTACTGTTCCAAGAAAAGTGTACAACACTTTGGACTCCAAATGATAAAACAATTGATAAACTGAGAACATTCATTTTATTTTCTTAAGGAAACGTCCTTGATCCTATGTTGAATAATTTATCAAGGATTATAGAGCAGAACAGAGTCGCGATAAATTCCTTTGAAAAGGATAAATACCCTTGGTATTTGGACCATAGTTGCAAACTATACTGTAAATCTATCAGCATGATTTCTTGAAGAGAAATAAAATTGTACTCTGTTATTGCTATATAAGACTGATCTAATAAAGGTAAATTTATCTTTATGTCTGCAACAGAGATGTTATAAAGAGGGTGAAAGGTTGTTTAGGGCACAGATTGTTAGTTTATAAAATGTTATTTAAATTAAAAGCAACATCCATGCAAAAATTATCTAAAACTTAGAAGTGAACATTGCATTATTTTTACTAATGGTTAGTTTATGAGACATTAAACAATTGCAAAAAACTAGCTCAGTTATTCAGTACCACTCAAATATCACTGATTTAAAGTTCTCTTTAAATATAAAAACTTCAGCCTGTGTAGTAAACACTGGTTTCCTGTAAAGTTCATGGCTGAGGAATATATTTCAAATTTGTGATTTATTCATTCTTCCTTCAGTTAGAGACACTGTAACATATTTATAAATAAAGAGAGAAGGAAAGAACATGCTGGACAGAAAGTTCATAAATAGTACCACAAGGAAATAGTAATAATATTAACTGTTTAGTTGAGAGATATAAAATATAGAATAGAAGGAATTAAAAATTTAACTTTTAAAATTTTACAGAGGGATTTCTCATTTGCATAATGCTCTTTCCTACACATTTCTTTCACTAAATGGTCAATTCCAAGTACTTCCATAAAGAAATGATCCGTCTAACACAGAAAAGGGAACAAAAATGTTCCTAAAGAAAAACACTGGATGAAAGAGAGAATTCTCATAGCGTGTCTCCACTACCTAATTTTACCAGAAGAGAATATGAGTAATAACATTTATCTGTGCTTAGTTATGAATTGCTTTTACAATATAGACCTTAATGATACCATAACAGGTAGAAGTCGACACTTCTGATGGTACAGATGATTCTTATTTCTTCTGGAGCACAGGTCATACAGATTCTGGAACAGTCTGCTCCATCACCACACTGGTTTTCTATATGGCCTTTCATGCCTCACAGGAGAAACAGACACACAGAGCTGATTTTTTTTGTAGTATCCATTTAATATTGTAANTCTTCTGGAGCACAGGTCATACAGATTCTGGAACAGTCTGCTCCATCACCACACTGGTTTTCTATATGGCCTTTCATGCCTCACAGGAGAAACAGACACACAGAGCTGATTTTTTTTTTTTGTAGTATCCATTTAATATTGTAAATAGATGTTGAACCTCAAGTAAATTGGCCTATTGACTAGTTAGACCCCAGAAAACAAAATGTATGATTTTTTTTTTAAATTTCATATACTGAGGGTCTTACCCAAGACTTGAAAGTCATCTGGTTCAGCTTATAAATTACTGATACAGAAGAAGCACAAAATAGAAATAAGGTCCCTGGTCCATCAACGCTATATATCATTCAAGTGAAATAAATTTTACTTTTCACTCTGTTTCAAGGTAGAATTAAGTCAAGTGAATTAATGTGTTAATTAAACTTTGTAGGCATGCATAAACAAAGTTTGTGCTTGGAAAGTATTATTTTCCAAAGCTTATTACTTGAAAAGTATCAGAATCTTGGTGAAATTAACAATTTTAAATAAGTAATAGTTTACAAGCAACAAATGTGAAATGTTGAGTAATTAAAGCACAAAACTTATGTTGACTTATAGTCATTGTACTATTTTTCTATTCCCTATCCTCCAGGAAAATTGTTTCACTCTACGACATAGTTAAATTTAAGCAGTTTGGAGGGTGTCTCTATTCTTATTTAAACAAAATAGATTTCCATTCTTAAAGCTAAAGAAGTAAGTTTAAGTAATCAAATGAAGACATATATGTGGTCAATTTGGCCTGCTGAGTTCAAATAATTCTCTGGAACAGAGAAGTGCAAACCCAGTAGGGCATTTGGCTGCCTTCCCAAATTAGAAAATGAAAATAGCTCCTCACCATCATGGACAAGCAGAAAAGCCCCCCCTAAAGGACACAGATTTTCATCAATCTTTTCATTACACTTTCTCCTAGCACTGACAAAGTTCTTAGCAAAGTATAAAACATTCCCAGAAACAATAATATTGTTTGTATTATTTTATTTGTAATAGTGTGTGTTGTAGCTATGTGTTATTCCTTTGGTCAGAGTGTAAATTGTGGTAAAGCTCCTGAGCATATTGATATATTCCTCTAGATTTTAAAATAGACCTAGAGAAAAATGACAAGAAAACAAATGTGTAGAATCTAATATGATCTCTTCCTAAAACAGATATTTGAGTTCAACAACTTAGGAATTTCACAAATAGCAGGTCAGAATACTATTTTAGAAAACAACATATATTCATATTTCTTATTTACTGCCACTATAAAAGCTTTTGGTACAACAGAAGTCCCACATTTGCTAGTTATAAGATTTAGCTTAAATCTTTAAGATTTAACTTCAATTTAACTTAAATCTCAACATTCAGAAAACTAAGATCATGACATCTGGTCCCAACACTTCATGGCAAATAGATGGGGAAAACAATGGAAACAGTGACAGACTTAACTTGGGGGGAGCTCCAAAATCACTGCAGATGGTGATTGCAGCCATGAAACTAAAAGATGCTTGTTCCTTGGAAGAAAAGCTATGATCAACCTAGATAGCATATTTAAAAAGCAGCGACATTACTTTGCCAACAAAGGTCCGTCTAGTCAAGGCTATGGTTTTTCCAGTGATCATGTATGGATGTGAAAGTTGGACTATAAAGAGAGCTGAGCACCAAAGAATTGATGCTTTTGAACTGTGGTATTGGAGAAGACCCTTGAGAGTTCCTTGGACCTCAAAGGGATTCAGCCAATCCATTCTAAAGGAAATCAGTCTTGAATGGTCATTGGAAGGAATGATGCTGAAGCTGAAACCCCAATACTTTGGCCACTTGATGTGAAGAACTGACTCCTTGGAAAAGACCCTGATGCTGGGAAAGATTGAAGGTGGGAGGAGAAGGGAATGACAGAAGATGAGATGGTTGGATGGCACCACTGATGCAATGGACATGAATTTGAATAGGCTCCAGGAGTTGGTGATGGACTGCAGTCCATGGGGTCACAGAGTCGGACACAACTGAGTGACTGAACTGAACTGAAGATTTAGTGCCCAGAAAAGAACTAAGAAATGTGCTAAAATTTTAGTGTGTAACAGATGTATTTACAATTTGCAATATTGTGTCTACTTTCCTATACTTTCATATCCTTCCCTAGTGTCTCAGATGGTAAAGGATCTGCCTGCAATGCAGGAGACCTGGGTATGATCTGTGGGTCAGGAAGAGCCTCTGGAGAAGGAAATGGCAACCCACTCAGACAGAGAGTTGACTGTGTCTTAGTCAAGAGACATGGAGAGAGGAGTCTGGCAGTCTACAGTCCATGGTGCTATAAAGAGTCAGATAGGATGAAGTGACTTTCACTTCCTTTCCTATACAAGGTTGCTACATTATAAATAATTAATCCTGGGCTTTATTTTACCACTTGGAATAATAATTGTATGAAAATTCAACAGATTATTACATTTGATCAAAAGTTAGAAGTGATTGCACAGTTTTATGCCCAAGAATTCGTGGAGGATGGATAGAATCATGGGAGAATAAGAGCTTTACAGTAACTATCCTAGTGAGTGAGAAAGGAATAATGGCTATCTTCAGAATTTATACTGTCAAGATGGTAAAGATGTCATCTCTCTTCTCCAAACCATCAATAAATTCTCAAAATAATAAAAAAAAACACACACACACACACACACACACACACACACACACAAAACCCCACAAAATTCTAGGTATATTTGTTTGATTTTGTTTAAAGTTGAGATTAAAGATCACAATGGGCAAAGGAGCCCCTATGATGGAGAAAACAAACATCACCAATAATAACCTGATGTTACATGACTCTTCATGAGATACGCCAAGAAGGATCCAGCACCAGCTATGTAAGCTTCTTAACATGAATGTTTAATTTGAATTAAATCACAAGACAACAATTAGACAAGTATAAATATTATAACACAAAATCAGCTAACTTGGATTCTTCAAAAATTTCATTATTATAACAGTTTTTTGTTGTTGTTTTTGTTTTAATGACAGGGCACTATTTTAGTTGAAATAAGACTAAAGAGTTATGGCATTTAACTATAATATGTAATCTTTGAATCTTGGTTCAACACAACAAAATGATTATAAAGAATATTATTGGGACAACTAAGGCCATTTGATAATGGATTTTATATAAGGTAATATTTTTATCTGTTAAAAATCTTTGAGAGTTATAGATATGTAATTCTTGTGATTATATGAGAAAATGTCCTCATTTTTTTAAAAATTCTAACTTTGAGAGCTATATACAGAGGTAGGTAGAGTCATGGTTTATGCAACTTATTTAAAAATGGCTCAAAAAAATATATGTGTGCACGGGTGTGTAAAGAGAGTTAAAGTGATAAAATATTAATCATTAATAGATACAACTGGAGAAATATGAGTATTTATATATGTATAAACATTATATATATATTTTTTTTTTCAACTTTGAGTGTTGATTTCAAATTTCTCAAAATAGAAATTTGGATAAAAAGAGAATTTTTTTCCATGCAACTGTAACTTGTGAGGTCACCTCTAAGTTCTAAATCTTTTTCCCAGAGAAGTATTATTGAACACGTACATTCTTGAGCAATGTCTTCAGTGCCAACTATGAGTTTTAATTAATATCATATGCAAGATGGAATAATTTACAATCAATTTTTTGAGTGAGACAGTTGACCAGTCTTGAAGCTGTGCTCACTGCATCTTGAAGGTAAAGCTCTAGAGAATGCAGAAACAACATGGGGAGCAAAATACACAGAGAGCTTACATGTTAGTAACAAACAAGGTGGAATAAATCAATGTTTTAAGAATTTGAGAACAGCAATAAAGGTGACATTATATGGAGTGACCATTGAGAAAAAAGCAATAGATAGCACATGCTAAAGTGAAGATGCCAGAGAATAGTATTTGTTCCATTAAAAATACTGAACAGACAGGTTTAATGTGTGAACTGACCCAAGCTAGAGTGCTGTTCCTGGTACACAGAAAGTTGTCAATTTGTGTTTTCTGAATAAATTAGTGACCCTGTAAAAGAAAATACAACAATCACACACCATCACTCTGAGTTACTGAGAACTATTAGTGTGGAGACTGTTGATTTCCCAGAGAAAAATAAGCATAAGGACACTTTATCATGAGTTAGTGACTGCTAAGTCACTTAAGTCATGTCTGATTCTGTGCGACCCTATGGACAGAGATACACCACCCTACCCATATGGTAGCCCAGCAGATTCCTCTGTCCGTGGGATTCTCCAAGCAAGAATACAGGAGTGAGTTGCCATGCCCTCCTCCAACATTTTATAATACCTACTATCAACACAATCTGAACCATGCCAGGATGCTTTAGTATGCATTCTTGGATGAGGGAGAATTCCCTGAAAGAACAAAATTGGGAGAATGTTCAAACATTCAAAATGGAATTGCTGTTACTTTCTTCATTAATCTCTAGCATATTGCTTTTATGCCCATTTATTCAAAACCTTCTGATGCTCAGATAAATAATTAATACAATATTCATTGTTAACTTATAGATGTCAGATTTTTTCTTTGGTTTGGAATAAACAGAAAATATCTTGAGGAATAGATATTGAAAATTTTGCAAAACTTTTACTGTAGTTTTATCGAATTGTTCAGGATACTGAAATGGACAAAGTAATTAGAAGCAAAATATATAAATAAGCCAATATTATCTGACAGACCCATCAAAAGTGATTTCTCAGGGAATTCAGTGAAAATGCCTGCTGTTGGATACTGCTAGCAACTGTGTTTTATACTATTTTGAAAGAAAATTCTGTAAACATAATTGAATTGCCTCTAAGTTGATATTTTGAGATCTGTTACAATCAGGTGTCTATTTCACTGACTGCAAATTATCAGGATGATGTCTATGTGTTTGGCTAACTTTAATGAGCTGCTTAAGAAAAAAAATCCATTTCCACCAATTGGCATCTAATTCTAGGAAGGCATCAGAAAATATCCATAGAAATTTGTAGCTTAAAACATACTAGCAAATTATGTGGTGGGTTTTTTTTTTTTTTCCAGATATGAGGGTTTAGGCACAGAAAANTAAAAATACTGAACAGACAGGTTTAATGTGTGAACTGACCCAAGCTAGAGTGCTGTTCCTGGTACACAGAAAGTTGTCAATTTGTGTTTTCTGAATAAATTAGTGACCCTGTAAAAGAAAATACAACAATCACACACCATCACTCTGAGTTACTGAGAACTATTAGTGTGGAGACTGTTGATTTCCCAGAGAAAAATAAGCATAAGGACACTTTATCATGAGTTAGTGACTGCTAAGTCACTTAAGTCATGTCTGATTCTGTGCGACCCTATGGACAGAGATACACCACCCTACCCATATGGTAGCCCAGCAGATTCCTCTGTCCGTGGGATTCTCCAAGCAAGAATACAGGAGTGAGTTGCCATGCCCTCCTCCAACATTTTATAATACCTACTATCAACACAATCTGAACCATGCCAGGATGCTTTAGTATGCATTCTTGGATGAGGGAGAATTCCCTGAAAGAACAAAATTGGGAGAATGTTCAAACATTCAAAATGGAATTGCTGTTACTTTCTTCATTAATCTCTAGCATATTGCTTTTATGCCCATTTATTCAAAACCTTCTGATGCTCAGATAAATAATTAATACAATATTCATTGTTAACTTATAGATGTCAGATTTTTTCTTTGGTTTGGAATAAACAGAAAATATCTTGAGGAATAGATATTGAAAATTTTGCAAAACTTTTACTGTAGTTTTATCGAATTGTTCAGGATACTGAAATGGACAAAGTAATTAGAAGCAAAATATATAAATAAGCCAATATTATCTGACAGACCCATCAAAAGTGATTTCTCAGGGAATTCAGTGAAAATGCCTGCTGTTGGATACTGCTAGCAACTGTGTTTTATACTATTTTGAAAGAAAATTCTGTAAACATAATTGAATTGCCTCTAAGTTGATATTTTGAGATCTGTTACAATCAGGTGTCTATTTCACTGACTGCAAATTATCAGGATGATGTCTATGTGTTTGGCTAACTTTAATGAGCTGCTTAAGAAAAAAAATCCATTTCCACCAATTGGCATCTAATTCTAGGAAGGCATCAGAAAATATCCATAGAAATTTGTAGCTTAAAACATACTAGCAAATTATGTGGTGGGTTTTTTTTTTTTTTCCAGATATGAGGGTTTAGGCACAGAAAAGTAAAATGATTAGCCTAGGACCTAGCTAATGGCAGATTCAAATCAAGTTTTTGGTAGCTTAGTTCAATACCCTTTTGGTGCTTTAGTTGTTAAGTCGTGTCTGACTCTTGCAACCCCATGGACTATAGCCCTCCAGGCTCCTCTGTCCATGGGATTCTCCAGGCAAGAATACTGGAATGGGTTGCCATTTCCTTCTCCAGGAGAATCTTTTCACCCAGGAATTGAAGCTTGGTCTCCTGAATCACAGGCAGATTCTTTACCAATTGAGATATAAGGGAATTTAAAGCAGTGTTTCTCAACCACTAGTGAGATTTGGGGCTAACAAATCTTTATTTTGGGAAGTTGTCTTGCCCATTGTAGGATGTTAAACAGCACTCATGGCCTCTGCTCACTGGATATCAATAATATTCTGCTAGTTTTGACAATCAAAAAGATCCCCAGGTGTTTCTTAAATATAAGCAAATCATCCTCAAGTTGAGATCCATTTGTACTGAGTGAAAATTAAAGCTTACACTTTGACTCTGCTTTCCAGGGAAATATCCATTCTACAGACATGCCTACTGTGACTTACACACATCAACATCCAGTAGTTAGTAGCATTAGTAATCTTTCTAAATTCTGTGTGGTCAGAAACTAAGTAACTTGTGAATGATAGAGGAAAGCAGTCAGTCAGAGGAAAGCAGGCCCCTAGTTAGTGCATTAAACTGTCTTGCATTAATACCTTTGCTCTCTGGAGGTCAAAATAACCCTCTTTTGCTAAAAAATGTTTTATTCCTTCAATTATTAAGTTTTCCAAGTACAAAAGAAAAAAGAGAGAGAGAGAGCATAAAATGTTACCATTGACTTTGATTAAGCAATGTGAGAGGAACTTTAGCAATGATGATTGCAAGGAAAAAAAAATAAGGGGATTACCAATTATGGAAATTTCCAAGCATGCAATCAAGATGGAAAACTCAAATCTTAGTTTTAATAAGAAAAAGTATGAAGCAATATTAGCAGGTACACAATATCAGATTCTGGCAATACTCTGAAGGTGAAATGAGAGACACTGATTAATTTTTAAAACACTTAACTCCCTCAGAGATGCTAATTTGGAAGCATTTCTAGTCATAAAAAATCCTGGTATGAGTTAACAGAAAGTTTAGAGGGGTCCCTGAGTAGTCATACTCCAAGGCAAGTTGTGGAACAAAAATATAAAATGGGATATATAGTCTGTGACTACTTATTAGGCTAAAAAAAAAAAAAAAAAAAAAACAACCTCTAGAACCTTGCAACAAGTTTGGTGAACACCAAAAAAAATTGTTGAACTAGTTTTTCTTTTACCAACTAGTTTCTGAAGACCAAGTACCATGAATTTCTCTTCCTGATTCCTTGTAGATCCCACCATGTTTTCACAATGGTGTGTGTTTATTTTACATTCTTTTTTTTTTTTTTGCACTTCACAATTTTCAAAAACATTGCATTTCATCTCACAACAAAACTGTATGCCAGTATCATTTGACAAGTAAAGGAGTTGATTCTTGATGAGGTTAAGTAATTTGTTTTAGGAGACATTGCTCATAAGTTAACAAAGCTGGAATTTAAAAACAATTCTGTTGAATCCAAGCCTGAGGGAATTCCTAGGTGATATAGAGGTTAGGACTTCATGCTTTCGCTGCCAAGAGCCTGGGTTCAATTCCTGATCAAGGAATTATTGAGTTTGACAAAATTCTCTTTGGGGACCTACATATGATGTTGAGGAAAACTCTGAACGAAATTTTTGGCCAAGTCAGTAAGATCCCACACACTGTATCCAAGCCTGAGTAAAATTTTTCTTCTTATTCTCCCCACGAGGACACACTGTTCCAAACACAATACAACAGTCAAAATCCTTGTCCTTATAGAACACCACTCTACTTCCAGAGCAAGGAACTGTGCTCATAGTCAGAGCTGAGATTCAAAGTAACCAGAATCAAGTGGACAACAGTATCATAGTAAAGAAAGCAAGAGCAGTAATTTAAACTAGACATAAATGAGAAAATGATCTATTTTCCCCTTTACTTAAAATAATTCAAGAAGGCAGATGAAAATTTGAAGTCCTCTCTCTTTCTCTTTCTTCCAAGGTAGAACTATAAAATATTTATCAGACATTAAAGAAATGACAATGCATATTTGTATAACCAGCAGTTATAAGAGAATTTTTAAAATTTTAACTTGTGCATAATTTATTGTATACAGTTTCTGTGTGGTTTTAAAATTAATATTATAAATAAGAGGAGAATATCAGCTCATAGCACTCTTATCCAGTAATTCAAACAAGCTAGTGAAATGAGTCAGACCCTATTTCTCTCTTTATGACCAGATTAAACCAGTCCCACCCACAACTCCACTGAAATTCATCTTAGAAGTCGTCACTCCAACAATTCACCTGTCCATAACTTATTGTCAAGGATCTCATCGTTTCATTCATCAAAAAAAGTAATTTTAAGACCCTTCTATGCAGCAATGTTCTAGGCACTTTGAGATACACTACTGAACAAAATAGACGATCCCTACCTTAAATTCTAGCAAAGGAGGAGGACAATAAGCATAATTTTAAGAGTAAATTATATAATACATTAGAGTGTAACGAATGCTTTGGAGGATAAAAGGGGAACAGGATGGAAGAGACTGTGAATGCTACGTGGAAATAGATGTTTCCAATTTTAAACAGAGTGACCAAGAAAGTCCTCAATAAGAAGGCGACAGCTGAGCCAAGATTTAAAAGCAGTGAGGGAATTAACCTGCATTTATGTAGCAAAAGTCCTAGGATGTGAGCATATCTGGCATGTATGACGGTCAGCAAGGCCAGTGGGTTTGGAATGTGACAGAAACATGTGTGCTACTGATTACAAGGATTTTTACTCTGGATGATTTGGAGAATCAGTTACAAGGGCTGAGCAGAAAAGTGACCTTTTTTTTTTTTTTTAATAATAGATTTGGCTGCTGTGGTGTTGTGATTATGATAGTCAGCAATGAAGAGGAAGACAAGTTAAGAATTTATTACAGAAATCTAAAATCTCATTGTTTGTTTTATCTGTTAAAATACACATTAGTAAGATTTAGTCTGTATGCCTTTCAGTTTATCCATCAGCCTGACATCAGTTACTTTCTAAACTACAGGCTTGACCATGTGGCTGGCCTATTTCAAAATTTCAGTGATTACTCCTTGCCTTCAAAATTATGTGCAACCTCTTCCTACAAATCCCTTCAAAATCTGACCCCAATCTACTTTTCCAGATTAATCTTCAACTCCTTTCCCAACTCCTGACATCTTTGCTTTAGTTATAAAGGTCGGTTGCTATTTCCTGAGCATGCCGTGCTCCACCATGCCTCTGTGCCTCTGCTTGTCATTCCCATTGGTAAGAAAATGCATTTCTTTTTTCTGCCTAGTGAACTTTAAATTTTCTTATTGAGATTCAACTCAAACATGATCACTTCTGGTAAGACTTCCCTGACTCTCCATCACAAAGCTAACCTTCCTTCACTCATTGTCCTTCACACTGTCTCTCCTATAGCTCTATTACATCAAAGTTATTTCTTCATGCATTGAGCCTCCTGAATAGACCATGAGCTTTGCGAGGGTAGAGAATGACTTGGCTGTGTTTATACTCCATGTCTTGAGTTACAACCCCTTACAGATTAGAATTAAATAATTGTTTCCCATTAAATAAGTAAACAAATATCATTTTTAACATCAGGTATACAATATTACAGATCACATGCTTCATAGTTATTCAAATATAAAACTGAAGAATTCAGCTCTAAAGAAATTTAGAGTGGCATTGTGGAAAACAGAGTAGTTTATATTTTTTATATTTACTTTCATATATATTTGCTAAACCAAAGTGAAAACCTATGCTCTTAGTAAATTATAAATTTTCTGTCAAGTTCTGGTTCAAATGACATTTCCTTTTATAAATATTTCTCTGTTAGCTGGCCCATGCAATTACTATGGAAACAAAGATACATAAATAATATTGTCTGTCCCTAAAAACTCCATAGCTTCCCTGGTGGCTCAGAGGTTAAAGCGTCTGCCTCCCATGCGGGAGACCTGGGTTTGATCCCTGGGTCGGGAAGATTCCCTGGAGAAGGAAATGGCAATCCACTCCAGTATTCTTGCCTAGAGAATCCCATGGACGGAGAAGCCTAGTAGGTTACAGTCCACGGGGTCACAAGGAGTCGGACACAACGGAGCGACTTCACCTCACCTAAAAACTCCACAAACAAAAGGGTCAATCACACATAAAACAGCAACCTGGGTAAATGAGGGGTACAATTGCAAATCACTTGGGGAAGGGTCCTGCAACAACTTGAATCTTGTTACAAAGACAAAATTTCCACATGGGGAAGAATATTGTGCATGTATTACAATTTTCAGACTCTTAGTGCAAGTAATTTCTATATACTACAGTGTTTCTTTGTTGTAAAAACTATTATTGTCCCCTCTGAAGCAGAAAGAGCTAAGTAAAAAATTTAACATATTAATATGAGTTGTGGGGGTTTTTTTTTGCATATGCAAGTATTATATTAAATGTATTACATATTGTATTACATTACATAAACTCAGTGGACAGAGTTTGAGCAAATTCTAGGAGACAGTGAAGCCTGGTGTGCTGCATTTCAGTTCAGTCTCTCAGTCGTGTCCAACTCTGTGATCCCATGAATTGCAGCACACCAGGCCTCCCTGTCCATCATCAGCTTCTGGAGTTCACTCAGACTCACGTCCATCGAGTCGGTAATGCCATCCAGCCATCTCATCTTCTGTCATCCCTTTCTCCTCCTGCCCCCAATCCCTCCCAGCATCAGAGTCTTTTCCAATGAGTCAACTCTTCACATGAGGTGGCCAAAGTATTGAAGGTTCAGCTTAAGTATCAGTCCTTCCAATGAACACTCAGGACTGATTTCCTTCTGCAGTCCAAGGGACTCTCAAGAATCTTCTCCAAAACCACAGTTCAAAAGCATCAATTCTTCAGTGCTCAGCTTTCTTCACAGACCAACTCTCTCATCTATACATGACCACTGGAAAAACCATAGCCTTGACTAGATGGACCTATGTTGGCAAAATAATGTCTCTGCTTTTGAATATGCTATCTAGGTTAGTCATAATTTTCCTTCCAAGGAGTAAGTGTCTTTTAATTTCATGGCTGCAGTCACCATCTGCAGTGACACTGCACTGACACTGTTTCCACTGTTTACCCATCTATTTGCCATGAAGTGATGGGACCAGATACCATGATCTTCATTTTCTGAATGCTGAGCTTTAAGCCAACTTTTCCACTCTCCTCTTTCATCAAGAGGCTTTTTAGTTCCTCTTCGCTTTACGCCATAAGGGTGGTGTCATCTGCATATCTGAGGTGATTGATATTTCTCCCGGCAATCATGATTCCAGCTTGTGTTTCCTCCAGTCCAGCATTTCTCATGATGTACTCTGCATAGAAGTTAACTAAACAGGGTGACGTATACAGCCTTGACATATTCCTTTTCCTATTTGGAACCAGTCTGTTTTTCCATGTCCACTTCTAACTGTTGCTTCCTGATCTGCATACAGATTTCTCAAGAGGCAGGTCAGGTGGTCTGGTATTCCCATCTCTTTCAGAATTTTCCAAAGTTTGTTGTGATCCACACAGTCAAAGGCTTTGGCATAGTCAATAAAGCAGAGATGTTTTTCTGGAACTCTCTTGCTTTTTCCATATTCCAGCAGATGTTGGCAATTTGATCTCTGGCTCCTCTGCCTTTTCTAAAACCAGCTTGAACATCAGGGAGTTCA
>SJYW01052660.1:495921-540265 GCA_006410735.1 Raphicerus campestris | reverse complement strand
TTTTTTTTTTTTAATAATAGATTTGGCTGCTGTGGTGTTGTGATTATGATAGTCAGCAATGAAGAGGAAGACAAGTTAAGAATTTATTACAGAAATCTAAAATCTCATTGTTTGTTTTATCTGTTAAAATACACATTAGTAAGATTTAGTCTGTATGCCTTTCAGTTTATCCATCAGCCTGACATCAGTTACTTTCTAAACTACAGGCTTGACCATGTGGCTGGCCTATTTCAAAATTTCAGTGATTACTCCTTGCCTTCAAAATTATGTGCAACCTCTTCCTACAAATCCCTTCAAAATCTGACCCCAATCTACTTTTCCAGATTAATCTTCAACTCCTTTCCCAACTCCTGACATCTTTGCTTTAGTTATAAAGGTCGGTTGCTATTTCCTGAGCATGCCGTGCTCCACCATGCCTCTGTGCCTCTGCTTGTCATTCCCATTGGTAAGAAAATGCATTTCTTTTTTCTGCCTAGTGAACTTTAAATTTTCTTATTGAGATTCAACTCAAACATGATCACTTCTGGTAAGACTTCCCTGACTCTCCATCACAAAGCTAACCTTCCTTCACTCATTGTCCTTCACACTGTCTCTCCTATAGCTCTATTACATCAAAGTTATTTCTTCATGCATTGAGCCTCCTGAATAGACCATGAGCTTTGCGAGGGTAGAGAATGACTTGGCTGTGTTTATACTCCATGTCTTGAGTTACAACCCCTTACAGATTAGAATTAAATAATTGTTTCCCATTAAATAAGTAAACAAATATCATTTTTAACATCAGGTATACAATATTACAGATCACATGCTTCATAGTTATTCAAATATAAAACTGAAGAATTCAGCTCTAAAGAAATTTAGAGTGGCATTGTGGAAAACAGAGTAGTTTATATTTTTTATATTTACTTTCATATATATTTGCTAAACCAAAGTGAAAACCTATGCTCTTAGTAAATTATAAATTTTCTGTCAAGTTCTGGTTCAAATGACATTTCCTTTTATAAATATTTCTCTGTTAGCTGGCCCATGCAATTACTATGGAAACAAAGATACATAAATAATATTGTCTGTCCCTAAAAACTCCATAGCTTCCCTGGTGGCTCAGAGGTTAAAGCGTCTGCCTCCCGTGTGGGAGACCTGGGTTTGATCCCTGGGTCGGGAAGATTCCCTGGAGAAGGAAATGGCAATCCACTCCAGTATTCTTGCCTAGAGAATCCCATGGACGGAGAAGCCTAGTAGGTTACAGTCCACGGGGTCGCAAAGAGTCGGACACGACCGAGCGACTTCACCTCACCTAAAAACTCCATAAACAAAAGGGTCAATCACACATAAAACAGCAACCTGGGTAAATGAGGGGTACAATTGCAAATCACTTGGGGAAGGGTCCTGCAACAACTTGAATCTTGTTACAAAGACAAAATTTCCACATGGGGAAGAATATTGTGCATGTATTACAATTTTCAGACTCTTAGTGCAAGTAATTTCTATATACTACAGTGTTTCTTTGTTGTAAAAACTATTATTGTCCCCTCTGAAGCAGAAAGAGCTNTTGTGGGAGATCTGGGAGGTAGAAGTTATTTAGTGGCCATATTATGGCACATTCTTATTTGTTCAACTCAGCATCACCCCAAAACTAGCCCCTGTCTGCCTGCTCCACCTTTTTTATAACTTCCCTAACTTCTGGGCCAGGTACATGTTTTTAGATCCATAATGATGGGTCCCTACTTTTGCAGGACATCCATACTCTCAAGAAGCAATAAGACTGATAATGTTTTTATTCATCCCAAGCCAGTCTATGCTTGTGGGCTTTAGCTTCTTCTTGCTGTCTCCCACTTTACATTCATCTTCCCTTTCCTACTGCCTGCCTTGTGGACATTCAGCTTTAGAAAAGCTGTGATGAAAAGACTATGGAGACTACTTAGTCACCTCACACAATGGTACAAGGTAAAATCCTTGCAACAAGATCCGTTGAGCACGTGTGTATCCATATACACATGGCCATACACACATATACAAATGGCATATGCACATGTTCATGTGAGCTCAGTACTATTCAACTCTTTACAACCCTATAGACTGTAGCCCGCCAGGCTCCTCTGTCTGTGGACTTTTCCAGGCAACATAGTGGAGTGGGTTGCCATTTCCTACTTCAGGGAATCTTCCTGATCCAGGCATCAAAACTGTGTCTCTTGTATCTCCTGCATTGGCAGGCAGATTCTTTACCAGTGCTCCACCTGGGAAGCAGTTTATTTAAATAAACAACTAAGATATATAATGTGTATCTGTATATCAATACTTCTCTTGTTCACTTCTGACTGATATATACACTATTTTCACAACTTATGAATAGTTTTTATTTGCACAGCAATTACTTTTATAAAACTCAGTCCATTCCATTAAAAAGTTATAGAGAAGAGCCATGGAAATTTTGAGTAAAGAGTAAAATTCTGGTGTGGTCCAACAAGCTCTCATGCTTCTACTTTTATGATGAAGGGAGCACTTACAGATATGGTTGAGGATTTAAATTATGAAAGGTTCATACTGTTAATCAGTCTGCTTTCAGTCCCAAAGTAATATCATCTTCAAGTATCCTTTTCACATTGGAAATTATCTTTTAAGACATGTTCAGCATTTTTACAAGATTTTCACTGTGGTTTCCATCAGCATCTTCTGTTTTCAGTTATGTCCCTTATGCTCACTTTCAGCCATTTTCCCTGGAGAGAACAGGGAATGAGAAGATGGAAGTTTTGGAAATCCAATCTGTTTTTCATTCAGAAAAGGGATCTGTGTCTCAAAGCTAGCTTCCTCTTCTATACTCACTACAAATGAAACCTGGAAAATTTGGTGACCTGGCATTGTCTTATATGAATTAAGGCATTAATTCTATTGCTGTTCTGTGATATATTATGTAGCCTTAGACCTGATCAGGGTCATAAAACTAGTTTAACATCATCTGTTCATGATACAGATGAGAAAACTGTGGCTTAAAAAGAGATTACTGTCAAACTTGCCAAAATTGCATAACTGTTTAGTGGCAAGTTCCTAAGGAAAATGTATTTCTTTTGCAAACCAGTTATCCAGTGAGTTTTTGTTAATCCCCTAGAGTCACAAGGCAATTCTGGGAGGGCCAGGCTTTTCAGATTTCTTAACAGAATATGATCAACAAAGAAGACTATGAAGCCATACATAAGACTATGAGGTAATACATTTATTACCTTTTCATGAAATAAGGAACATTGATCTTGAACTTTTTGGACATTCCAACAGCATTCAAGATGGAGAGGAAAAGCCTAGAAATTTTGAAATAATTGTGCTCCTATTTTGAAAGTTCATATAGTTACACTGATTTTATTTGCCATGTTTGTGGTGGTAAACCTGTGAAAACTGGCAGGAAATCAATGCTGCCTTTTGTCTGGCTCTCTGTGTTCAGAAAAATCTCCCTCTGGATGGTTGAGGATTTAATAATATCAATAAAGGCTTTTATAGTCTCTGAATATTTCATCATTTTTTATAGCTTGAGTCAAACTATGTTTGCTTGTTAGGAATATTTCTCAATCTTTACACTGTAAATTCAACTGGGAAAATGCTAACGAGATTATGATTTCAAGTATCATTCCCATCTGGGATGGTACTGTTTTCCACAACCAAAGACTGAACTCCAAACTTTCAAATCATGTAAAAATTAAAAATCTCTGAGGTACATTTAAGGATGGATCACAGTGGGTTAATTCTTTCTACTGGAGAAAAATATATACCCTCCATTTTCATGTCTCACCACAAATTGCCCACTGCTTTCCCCTCCCCTCATTGGCTGCATGTGACTCACAGAAGCCCACACAAGCTCACTTGCTATCCAACCCTATTGTCAGGAGAAAATAATTGAGAATATTGCCTCACAGCCTTGGTAGTAATGGTTAAGAGCATAAAATGTGAACCTGGTTAGAATGGAGTTCAAATTCTTGCTGATAAATTTACAAGCTCTGTGATCATAAGCAAGTTACTTAAGCTAAACATAAGTTTAGGTTTAGAATGGGAATAATAATAATAATACATCATGGAACTGCAGTGAGATTTAAATGAGGTAGTACACATTTAGAATAGGGCATAATGCCTTTTGTGTGCCAGTCAATAAATGCTGTTTAATATAACATATCTGGAGAAATAAGTAATATCTTGTCCAAGATTTAAAACTTCTATTTCCTTAGTGGTACTTCAATTATTTCTACTCCTTAAGTAAACTGACATAGATTAATTTATAGGTTTGCCTCGGGGGTGATTTTGAGATTTTTTTACAAAGACTGGTTTAAAAAAATATACACACTCTTTTGCTAGATTTCTTACTTATCTGATCCCTTCATCAATGATGTGGAAGCATGAGAATAAATTATTTCCCATTCCCTTAATGCTGTGAAATATCTTTTTAATAATAGTCTATGNTACAAAGACTGGTTTAAAAAAATATACACACTCTTTTGCTAGATTTCTTACTTATTTGATCCCTTCATCAATGATGTGGAAGCATGAGAATAAATTATTTCCCATTCCCTTAATGCTGTGAAATATCTTTTTAATAATAGTCTATGACTCTTCTAAAAGGGATTTCCCTGGTAGCTCAGCTGGTAAAGAATCCACCTACAAATTGGGAGACCTGGGTTCAATCCCTGGGTTGGGAAGATCCTCTAGAGAAGGGAACGGCTACCCACCCCAGTATTCTGGCCTGGAGATTCCATGGACTGCATAGTCCATGGGGTCACAAAGAGTCTGACGTGACTGAATGACTTTTACCTATAGGTGAAAGTCAGATTAAAATCTGACTAATTTCAGATTAAAATCTACCTACCTAGCTTCTGTGTTTGTCTCTCACATGCATATGATTTTCTAGAAGACTAAAAAATCTTACAGTGTTATTTATTTTTCTTTTTGCTGCTGCTGCTGCTGCTGCTAAGTCACTTCAGTTGTGTCTGACTCTGTGCGACCCCATAGACAGCAGCCCACTAGGCCTCCCCGACATACTATTTATTATCTTGTTGAATTTCTTCATTGCTTGCTTTTTATTAGAAACAGGTAGGCTGCAGTCCATGAGGTCACTAACAGTCAGACACAACTGAGCGACTTCACTTTCACTTTTCAGTTTCGTGCATTGGAGAAGGAAATGGCAATCCACTCCAGTGTTCTTGCCTGGAGAATCCCAGGACAGGGGAGCCTGGTGGGAGGCCGTCTATGGGGACGCACTGAGTCAGACACGACTGAAGTGATTTAGCAGCAGCAGCAGCAGTACCTCTAAAGGAAAGTCATTTTGTTATACTAATAACTGTACCAATGTAATGTACTCTTGTAAATCTACTTTTGCTTTATTGACTATGTTAAAGCCTTTTGCTATGTGCATCACAACAAACTGGAAAATTCTTCCAGAAATGGCAATATCAGGCCACCTTACCTGCCACCTGATAAATTGGTATGCAGGTCAAGAAGCAACAGTTAGACCTCGACATGGAACAACAGACTGGTTCCAAATCAGAAAGGAGTATATCAAGGCTGTATTTTGTTGCCCTGCTAATTTAACTTATATGCAGAATGCATCATGTGAAATGTCAGGCTGGATGAAGCACAAGCTAGAATCAAGATTGCCAGGAGAAATATCAATAACCTCAGATATGCAGATGACACCACCCTTATGGCAGAAAGTGAAGAGGAGCTAAAGGGCTTCTTGATGAAGGTGAAAGAGGAGAGTGAAAAAGTTGGCTTAAAGCTCAACATTCAGAAAACAAAGATCATGGCATCCGGTCCCATCACTTCATAGCAAATAGATGAAGTAACAGGGGAAACAGTGAAAGACTTTATTTTCGGGGGCTCCAAAATCACTGCAAATGGAGACTTCAGCCCTGATATTAAAAAGCACTTCCTCCTTTGAAGAAAAGCTGTGACCAACCTAGATAGCATGTTAAAAAACAGAGACATTACTTTGCCAACAAAGGTCTGTCTAGTCAAAGGTATGATTTTTCCAATGGTCATGTATGGATAAGAGAGTTGGACTATAAGGAAAGCTGATCACTGAAGAACTGATGAGTTTGAACTGTGGTGTTCGAGAAGACAGTTGAGAGTCTCTTAGACTGCAAGGAGATCCAACCAGTCCATCCTAAGGGAAATCAGTCCTGAATATTCATTGGAAGGACTGATGCTGAAGCTGAAACTCCAATACTTTGGTGACCTGATGCAAAGAACTGACTCATTGGAAAAGACTCTGATTCTGGGAAAGATTGAAGTTGGGAGGAGAAGGGGATGACAGAGGATGAGAGGGTTGGATGGCATCACTGACTTGATGGACAGGAGTTTGAGCAATCCCCAGGCTTTGGTGATGGACAGGGAAGCCTGGCATGCTTCAGTTCATGGTGTCACAAGCAGTCAGACACAACTGAGTGACTGAACTGAACTGAATTGAATGACTGTACCTAGATATCATTCCTAGGCTCCAAACACAGAAAGAAAACACTACCACTTATTTTAATTAAAATATTTCAAAATAAAAATTCAATATTAAAAATGAAAATTAAAAAAAGGAAAACTAAGGTATCCCTTAGCTAACAATTTCAGGAACTTGACATTACTTATGGAGCTGGGATAACCAAAAAAGGGATCAACATTGTTAAAACTTACAATGTAGAATAGAGGTCCCACAGCACTGTAACATGGGCCTCTGGGAAGAGGTTTAGCTGGTACTGATATCTCTGAACTTAGAATTAGGGGCTTAAGGGTCTAGAGCCCAAATATCTGATGAGGGAGTAAGATCAGTTACTGCTGCTCTGATTCTTCACATGTTGGAAAAACTTGCAAGCTGAAATCAACCGCTGTTACTAGGGTGAAGAAGTGTTGCTGGAGTGACGCTAACAAGAGCAGGAAACAGACACAGGCAAAGGCGGCAGACAGAAAGGACAGTGTTCTTCCTTCAGGTTCGCTGTCTCCCTTTTAGCACCCCTTCTTGACAGAGTGTTAAGGGACCCTATTGGCAAACAAAAATATGAGTTTTCTGAATTTCAACATCATAAAGCAGAATAAGGAAAGGTGGGTTTTAAGCTGAAAAATAATAGCTTAATATCTGGCACAATGCAGGAAATAAGACTATAAAATAAAAGACTATTAAATTTACCTTGAAGGAAAGTTCTCAGGCCCTCATATCTCCCAAACTTGTTTTCTACAGATGTTGTAGGCTTTCAAGCTGACTAGACTCTTTCAACCCTACTTTGACCAACCGCAGACCAGTACTCTTTCTCAGAGCTATACCTTACTAAGTGGCTTTTGGAGGGAGCCTATTCATATTACAGCTAATTAGAGCACTAGGTGGACACAGATCACAATCAGAGAAATAATGTCAGGATCCAAAGAACCAAAGATATAACTAATCCTTTTTACTCCTTAGGCAATTTGGGAACATAATGCCCTGCATCTAAAATTAAATTATCTGCAAACATCTGGAAAATGATGGATAAGTTAATGCAAATAAGTTGACCCACTAGACCCACTAGTTTGTATTTCTTTACAACCTCATCACTGGGCATTACAAATATTTTATTTGTTTACTTTTGGATATATTTGAAAGTGGTGCTGTGTGATTTGCATTATTTTAATATCTTATGATATGGTCATTGGCAATTTGGATGATGTAACTCTTGATCTGACCAATATCATAACTATTTACTTCTAGGTAACATCTCCTTCCCATTCCAGTACTCTTGCCTGGAAAATCCCATGGATGGAGGAGCCTGGTAGGCTGCAGTCCATGGGATCTCTAAGAGTCGAACATGAATGAGTGACTTCACTTTCACTTTTCACTTTCATGCTTTGGAGAAGGCAATGGTAACCCACTCTTGCCTGAAGAATCCAGGGACGGGGGAGGCTAGTGGGCTGTCATCTATGGGGTCACACAGAGTCAGACATGGCTGAAGCGACTTAGCAGCAGCAGCAGCAGCAGCAGCAAGGTCTCATTAGAATCTTGTCATGCTCAATGATAACTTGATAGATTCCTAAATTGTGTATCTTTTATTGCCAATTATGAGTGGTCTAAATACTAGTGTTGGCAACAATTCTGCCAATTTCTTACTGATAGAACACTTGCAGTTAAAATATAACCTCAGTGTGGATTATTCCATAGGTTTATGGTGGTGGTGGTTTAATTACTCAGTCGTGTCCAATTCTTGCGGTTCCATGGGCTGTAGCCCGCCAGGCTTCTCTATTCATGGGATTTTCCAGGCAAGAGTACTGGAGTGGGTTACCATTTCCTTCTCCAAGGTATCCTCCTGACTCAGGTATCAAAACTAGGTTTCCTACATCGCAAGAGGTCTCCTGCATTGCACGCAGATTCTTTATAGACTGAGCCACCAAGAAAGCCCCCTGTAGGTCTACAGAGTTAATTAAAGAAAAAATTACTTAAACCCATTTACAGTTTCAATCTTGTTTTATTAAATGTCAGTCTTTTGCAAGTGGAAGGCTAGAAAATAAGGAATGAGCATTTTTATTGCTCTCTATTAAGAAACTAGCTTTATTTAATGACTAGTAATCATTGTCTTCTTACCTCTAATTTAGGCAAAATAAAAAGTGACCATTTTCATATTGAATCCCTTAAATTCCTTAATAGTGATATCTCCATTCAAATACAAAAATGAAGTAAGGATTTCCAGGATTCCATAGATAACAATATAATTTTTTAAAAAATACCACCACACTCTGACTGGAAAATTTTTGTCTGTTTATTATATAGCCACAAAGTAGAAAATGGTAGTAGTCCAATAATATGTGGGCAATAGATTGATCAGCCTATCTTTAGGCTCAAAAAACTTTTCCCAGAAGTTCAACATTATAAAATTAGTGAAACAAAATTTTAATTACAATATAAAGGAAATCACATAGATGTTGATTAAATTCAAACTGCCAAATAAATTTACTTTTTAAAAGTGTGTTTTCATTTCAATGGGAAGTTTTGAGATTGTCAAGGCTAACAATAATTACATATTTTGGCATGAGTATTCCTCACATAATTTTATGAGAAAAATTAGAAAAATCCTGATTAATTGAGCTAAATCTGAAAAATATCATTTTTTATTTAACGTTCCCTTATCTAGTAGAATTCAGATTTATTTTCCTCTTGGGTATAGAAATTCTACCTACTGTAAACATTTAGTTAGTCAGTTTAGGCTAAATAACTATCATAAGAAGAATATCAACTTCCAAATACATTAAAATTTTTCTTGCTCAGCAAATTCTAGTCTTTTTCAGACTATTTTTCCTAAATAATTCTTCTGTCCTCTTTCTTTAGGTTAGACAATAAACTCATAATGTAGCTTATCCCACCTTGAACATAGGAATCTTATTTTATCTTCAAATATAGACTCATGAGTTTTCTGGATTTTCTTAAAATGCTACCTCTACTGGGCCATATCCCTCAACCTCATGTCTTAGATTCAGGACATTGCAGTAAGCACTTCCACATTACTGATCATCCTGCACTCTTCATCTCACTAAGTTTACAATAATGTAATACCTCTCTCAGCATTCAATGTTCTTTGATTAGAATTTGACTCCATAGATATTTGATAAAGTCATCAACAATTTCTCTCTAATTATAATTACAGATGCTTCGAGTAATATCAGTGTGTATCGTGTTTTATGGTTTCCAGAGATGGCTCAATGTGTAATGAATCCACCTGTAATGCAGGAGATGCGAGTTGGATCCCTGGGTTGGAAAGATCCCCTGGAGAAGAGCATGGTAANTAAAGCTGAAACTCCAATACTTTGGTGACCTGATGCAAAGAACTGACTCATTGGAAAAGACTCTGATTCTGGGAAAGATTGAAGTTGGGAGGAGAAGGGGATGACAGAGGATGAGAGGGTTGGATGGCATCACTGACTTGATGGACAGGAGTTTGAGCAATCCCCAGGCTTTGGTGATGGACAGGGAAGCCTGGCATGCTTCAGTTCATGGTGTCACAAGCAGTCAGACACAACTGAGTGACTGAACTGAACTGAATTGAATGACTGTACCTAGATATCATTCCTAGGCTCCAAACACAGAAAGAAAACAATACCACTTATTTTAATTAAAATATTTCAAAATAAAAATTCAATATTAAAAATGAAAATTAAAAAAAGGAAAACTAAGGTATCCCTTAGCTAACAATTTCAGGAACTTGACATTATTTATGGAGCTGGGATAACCAAAAAAGGGATCAACATTGTTAAAACTTACAATGTAGAATAGAGGTCCCACAGCACTGTAACATGGGCCTCTGGGAAGAGGTTTAGCTGGTACTGATATCTCTGAACTTAGAATTAGGGGCTCAAAGGTCTAGAGCCCAAATATCTGATGAGGGAGTAAGATCAGTTACTGCTGCTCTGATTCTTCACATGTTGGAAAAACTTGCAAGCTGAAATCAACCGCTGTTACTAGGGTGAAGAAGTGTTGCTGGAGTGACGCTAACAAGAGCAGGAAACAGACACAGGCAAAGGCGGCAGACAGAAAGGACAGTGTTCTTCCTTCAGGTTCGCTGTCTCCCTTTTAGCACCCCTTCTTGACAGAGTGTTAAGGGACCCTATTGGCAAACAAAAATATGAGTTTTCTGAATTTCAACATCATAAAGCAGAATGAGGAAAGGTGGGTTTTAAGCTGAAAAATAATAGCTTAATATCTGGCACAATGCAGGAAATAAGACTATAAAATAAAAGACTATTAAATTTACCTTGAAGGAAAGTTCTCAGGCCCTCATATCTCCCAAACTTGTTTTCTACAGATGTTGTAGGCTTTCAAGCTGACTAGACTCTTTCAACCCTACTTTGACCAACCGCAGACCAGTACTCTTTCTCAGAGCTATACCTTACTAAGTGGCTTTTGGAGGGAGCCTATTCATATTACAGCTAATTAGAGCACTAGGTGGACACAGATCACAATCAGAGAAATAATGTCAGGATCCAAAGAACCAAAGATATAACTAATCCTTTTTACTCCTTAGGCAATTTGGGAACATAATGCCCTGCATCTAAAATTAAATTATCTGCAAACATCTGGAAAATGATGGATAAGTTAATGCAAATAAGTTGACCCACTAGACCCACTAGTTTGTATTTCTTTACAACCTCATCACTGGGCATTACAAATATTTTATTTGTTTACTTTTGGATATATTTGAAAGTGGTGCTGTGTGATTTGCATTATTTTAATATCTTATGATATGGTCATTGGCAATTTGGATGATGTAACTCTTGATCTGACCAATATCATAACTATTTACTTCTAGGTAACATCTCCTTCCCATTCCAGTACTCTTGCCTGGAAAATCCCATGGATGGAGGAGCCTGGTAGGCTGCAGTCCATGGGATCTCTAAGAGTCGAACATGAATGAGTGACTTCACTTTCACTTTTCACTTTCATGCTTTGGAGAAGGCAATGGTAACCCACTCTTGCCTGAAGAATCCAGGGACGGGGGAGGCTAGTGGGCTGTCATCTATGGGGTCACACAGAGTCAGACATGGCTGAAGCGACTTAGCAGCAGCAGCAGCAGCAGCAGCAAGGTCTCATTAGAATCTTGTCATGCTCAATGATAACTTGATAGATTCCTAAATTGTGTATCTTTTATTGCCAATTATGAGTGGTCTAAATACTAGTGTTGGCAACAATTCTGCCAATTTCTTACTGATAGAACACTTGCAGTTAAAATATAACCTCAGTGTGGATTATTCCATAGGTTTATGGTGGTGGTGGTTTAATTACTCAGTCATGTCCAATTCTTGCGGTTCCATGGGCTGTAGCCCGCCAGGCTTCTCTATTCATGGGATTTTCCAGGCAAGAGTACTGGAGTGGGTTACCATTTCCTTCTCCAAGGTATCCTCCTGACTCAGGTATCAAAACTAGGTTTCCTACATCGCAAGAGGTCTCCTGCATTGCACGCAGATTCTTTATAGACTGAGCCACCAAGAAAGCCCCCTGTAGGTCTACAGAGTTAATTAAAGAAAAAATTACTTAAACCCATTTACAGTTTCAATCTTGTTTTATTAAATGTCAGTCTTTTGCAAGTGGAAGGCTAGAAAATAAGGAATGAGCATTTTTATTGCTCTCTATTAAGAAACTAGCTTTATTTAATGACTAGTAATCATTGTCTTCTTACCTCTAATTTAGGCAAAATAAAAAGTGACCATTTTCATATTGAATCCCTTAAATTCCTTAATAGTGATATCTCCATTCAAATACAAAAATGAAGTAAGGATTTCCAGGATTCCATAGATAACAATATAATTTTTAAAAAAATACCACCACACTCTGACTGGAAAATTTTTGTCTGTTTATTATATAGCCACAAAGTAGAAAATGGTAGTAGTCCAATAATATGTGGGCAATAGATTGATCAGCCTATCTTTAGGCTCAAAAAACTTTTCCCAGAAGTTCAACATTATAAAATTAGTGAAACAAAATTTTAATTACAATATAAAGGAAATCACATAGATGTTGATTAAATTCAAACTGCCAAATAAATTTACTTTTTAAAAGTGTGTTTTCATTTCAATGGGAAGTTTTGAGATTGTCAAGGCTAACAATAATTACATATTTTGGCATGAGTATTCCTCACATAATTTTATGAGAAAAATTAGAAAAATCCTGATTAATTGAGCTAAATCTGAAAAATATAATTTTTTATTTAACGTTCCCTTATCTAGTAGAATTCAGATTTATTTTCCTCTTGGGTATAGAAATTCTACCTACTGTAAACATTTAGTCAGTTTAGGCTAAATAACTATCATAAGAAGAATATCAACTTCCAAATACATTAAAATTTTTCTTGCTCAGCAAATTCTAGTCTTTTTCAGACTATTTTTCCTAAATAATTCTTCTGTCCTCTTTCTTTAGGTTAGACAATAAACTCATAATGTAGCTTATCCCACCTTGAACATAGGAATCTTATTTTATCTTCAAATATAGACTCATGAGTTTTCTGGATTTTCTTAAAATGCTACCTCTACTGGGCCATATCCCTCAACCTCATGTCTTAGATTCAGGACATTGCAGTAAGCACTTCCACATTACTGATCATCTTGCACTCTTCATCTCACTAAGTTTACAATAATGTAATACCTCTCTCAGCATTCAATGTTCTTTGATTAGAATTTGACTCCATAGATATTTGATAAAGTCATCAACAATTTCTCTCTAATTATAATTACAGATGCTTCGAGTAATATCAGTGTGTATCGTGTTTTATGGTTTCCAGAGATGGCTCAATGTGTAATGAATCCACCTGTAATGCAGGAGATGCGAGTTGGATCCCTGGGTTGGAAAGATCCCCTGGAGAAGAGCATGGTAACCCACTCTATTATCCTTGCCTGGAGAATCCCATGGACAGAGGAGCCTGGTGGACTACAGTCCATACGGTGGCAAAGAGCTGGACCTGACTGAAGCAATAAACTGTGGAAAATTCTGAAAGAGATGGGACTACCAGACCACCTAACCTGCCTTTTGAGAAATCTGTATGCAGGTCAGGAAGCAACAGTTAGAACTGGACATGGAACAACAGACTGGTTACAAATAGGAAAAGGAGTATGTCAAGACTGTATACTGTCACCCTGTTTATTTAACTTATATGCAGAGTACATCATGAGAAACGCTGGACTGGAAGAAACACAAGGTGGAATCAAGATTGCCGGGAGAAATATCAATAATCTCAGATATGCAGATGATACCACCCTTATGGCAGAAAGTGAAGAGGAACTAAAGGGCCTCTTGATGCAAGTGAAAGAGGAAAGCGAAAAAGTTGGCTTAAAGCTCAACATTCAGAAAACAAAGATCATGACATCTGGTCCCATCACTTCATGGGAAATAGATGGGGAAACAGTGGAAACAGTGTCAGACTTTATTTTGGGGGGCTCCAAAATCACTGCAGATGGTGACTGCAGCCATGAAATTAAAGGATGGTTACTCCTTGGAGGGAAAGTTATGACCAACCTAGATAGCATATTCAAAAGCAGAGACATTACTTTGCCACCTAAGGTCCGTCTAGTCAAGGCTCTGGTTTTTCCTGTGGTCATATATGGATGTGAGAGTTGGACTGTGAAGAAGGCTGAGCGCTGAAGAATTGATGCTTTTGNGCTTCTGCTCCTCAAACTGGAATAAGTCAGCCTTCGTGAATCCCTAACACGCCAGACTATTTCTAGCTTCTCTGCAGGGACCGCCCTTCTCTATTTTATCTTGCTAACGTGAACCTCAGAGTTACTGCCTTCTGGAAGCCAGTCCAGACATCCTGCACTAGAGCAGATGCCCCTTGTCTGAGCTTGGTACTCTGTGTCTATTGCCAGTATGGCAAATTTCCACTGTTTCATGATTAAATCACCTACTGTGTCTTATCCCTGCCATGCACCTGGCACATAATGGGTGCTTAGAAAATGTTTATTAAATAGACCAAATGAATCAGAGAGATTTGAGATCCCTGAGAACACAGAGGGTCAGTGGGGTGAAAGGGGGTTAGAAAGGTCACAGGAGGTCAGGCAGAGAGGTCAGGGTCAGAGATCACCTAATTTGGGGTTCAGAAAGATCAGAGGGTAATCAGAGGAATCAGAATGATCAAAAGTCAAGGGGTGGGGGTGACTGGAGAAGTCAAAGGGGTAGGTTACTGAGGTCAGAAGGGGTCAGAGGAGACAGAAGATCAAGGACTCAGAGAACACCAAGGAGGTTGAAAGACTACTGACGATTTCAGAAAGGACATTAGTGTCTCACCACCGGGCCAGGGTCCCAGGCCGAGGCGGAGCATAGCTGTCATGCCGGTGCAGCTGAATGAAGTCTCTGCCCGGGCCCTGGGCCAGCTCGGTGATCTCCTGGGCCCACCACCGTGCCTGCCGGTAGCTGCTGCACTTGAGAATCAAGGACCTGGGCAAGAACAAAGGATGGACCACCATCCTCGCCCACCATACCTCTGGCTTGGCCCAGAAACCCTCTTCCTTTAGCTGTCTGCTCTTCCCCACCTCCTTCCTCAGTCCATACTTGATTTCACAGGGACAGGGCATACATCTGTCTTNGGATTTCTTTGGAAGGAATGATGCTAAAGCTGAAACTCCAGTACTTTGGCCACCTCATGTGAAGAGTTGACTCATTGGAAAAGACTCTGATGCTGGGAGGGATTGGGGGCAGGAGGAGAAAGGGATGACAGAGGATGAGATGGCTGGATGGCATCACGGACTCAATGGATGTGAGTCTGGGTGAACTCTGGGAGCTGGTGATGGACAGAAAGGCCTGGCATGCTGCGATTCATGGGGTCGTGAAGAGTCAGACACGAGTGAGTGACTGAATTGAACTGAACTGAAGCAACTGAGCATGCACCGTGCTTTCACCTTCCGATCAGCTTCTTCTGCAACAGACAAGAAGCAAGCAGGAATTTCCTTCATGCCAAAGTACTGATATCCCTGTAGACCCTTGAATCTGTATGCTTGTCTGATTTCCTGTACTATAATGCAATATTATGTCAGAAGAAGAGTGAAAGAAAGAATCTCTGAACTAATCAAATTCTAATTCTAAATAGTTTGGAAAATGACATGTTGTGGCCCCTTTTCTCTTTAACTTACATTTAAATAGCTTGATTCTGGTTTTAGATGAGTTGGATGAAAGCCCACTTGCCATACCAAAAGGAAGAAAATTATCCTCTTCTATAGTGTTGACATGTTTTTATATCAGGAGCTAAGAGCAACCTCAAGAAGCAATAAAATCTTTGGGCTAATTACTGTCAGACAAAACAACTTAATGTCAGCTCCACTGAAGCTAAAGTTGTCTTTGGCAGGAGTTCTCAGCTGTTAAAATGGATGCTATGAAATAACTCCATCCTGCAAGTCAGTTCATCTTAGAAGAGTGTTATGCAGCCAACTCCCTGTTGGCCAATCAGTTTATAGCACCACTTAAAATTTGGAGCAATTCTGATCCAACACTGAATTTCTCTTATGGAGAAGACATGTATGATTTCAAGATATTTCCTGTCCAGATAAATTATTTTATACACAGAACTCCATGCTAATTGAATTGTGATTCAAGCTTCTGTATTAATCTTTTTTCTGGAAAGCATCACAAATTCCAGTGCAGTGGTAAGGTGACTGTCCTTTTATGAGTCCTAATGTGTACAAACAAGGAAAGGATAGGGTTGCTGTCAGATGTTTGAATATCTCATGGGGATGGGTCTTTCTGCAAACAATAGCACAAAATCTATAGTTTGATCACCAGGCATGGGATTCAGTCTTATATCCTCTAAATAAGGTTACTAGAAACCAACATCCTTGAAATCTCTTAGCTCGACTTCCTTTAATGATGCCTTTGTTGTGTTATGATTCAATGTTTTGCTTTGATTTTAATCTAAAGGTAACATAAATAATAACTACACAAAAATATTTCTAACCTTTGGCCAAATCATTGTTGGAAATATTGTCTATTAGAGTGCTTATATATATTGAGCACTCTAATAGTCAAAGTTTCCATTCCAGACTATATGTGCTACCCTCAGACTTATTCATATTGATCCAGATTTTTCCAGAAATCTCTTAACTCCTTGAATTCACTCTCCTTTCTCCTCTTCAAATATCATTTGCTCTGCCGTTCCCCATGTTTTTTCCTTTCCTTCTCTAACACACATCTTATAAAGGCTTCCTTTGGCATATGCTGCTTGTTAGAAATATTCCATGCTTTCCGTTGTCTGATCATTTTGCTAACCATTTTGCTTTGTTGTCAATATTCTCCCATATAATTTGTCTCGCTTCAGTCTGATGCTCAGAAGCACCAAAATGAACATCTTCTCTTCAGAAAGACTCATTTCATAATGCTTCTGCCGCCCCTCATGTTATTGTCCCTCCTGGCACTGTTTTAGTGCCTCTATGGCTGGCCCAAACCTACCTATATTTGAAATTTCAATATAAATTCTGGCACCCTGGAGACCTTTGTTTACTACTCTAATCTCACTAGCAGCCCTTTCTTTAAAGATTTATAGCATTTTTTACCTGCAACTGATAATACTGTGCTTAGTTAAGGTCATCAGTTTTTCTACAGTAGCCTCTAGTATAAGCTGGTGAAAAAAGCATACAGAGTTAACTATTATAAATAGTTCTAGTGAACAGCAATCATTCCTTTAGAGTCATCATTTGCAGCAGCTTGCAAATGTTATTATTCTTTCATAAGTTTGGTCTTTGACTACGTGGCCAGCACAGAGTTAGCACTTAGTAGGTGTTCAATATCTGTTGAATGAAAGAAAATATTCACTAGCTCCATGTTCCTTAGATCCATTATTCTCAATCTTCCATGGACACAGTAATAAACTTCATGTGCTTAAAAATTGAGAATCCAAAATACCAACTTGGATTGACCGGTAATTGGGATGTGCATTACAATTAGTAATCAGGATGTGCATTACAGGGACTATGAATATGATTGTTTAAAAAAAAATTCCAGGAGATTCTGATAGACAAGACCCAAAATTGAAGAAAATGTGCTCTAGAAAATAAAGTTGAGGTTCCTTTCCTTTATGGAATCCCCCTCTCAAATTTGCCTTTTAAAAGTTATTTTCCACTGTCCGCTTTCCATACAAAATATATTAAATAGAACTACATATTACTGTTTGTGAAGGATCATTTTAGCACTAAATCACTTTGAACCTCAAATCCCTATTCACACTCAGGTTCTTACCTTCAGAGGCCAAATAAAAGGCAACCTCTTCCTGAAAGTCTTCCTCCCTCTCTACCCTCCCTCCCAGCACATCCTTTTGCCACCAACTTGTTCCCTCATCAATGACCCTAGCTACTTAGTGCCAAGGTTATTAGTACATCTGATATTTTTTCTCCTGTTTTAGATTGTCAGTTATTAAAGATAGTTTTATGTCTAAGTCTTTAATCCCCCGGTGTGCTTGTCATAAAGTGTAGTAAATTTTTTGCTCAGTAAACATTAAGTAACTTTAAGAAGCGAGTAGGTATTGATATTCCTGCATAGCTTCTTTTTACTTCAATACCCTTCTCTCCTCTCTTGCACCCCATCAGTGACTCTCTGCCCTAGTGATTTGGGATATGAAATGGTTGCACACTGACATCTCAAGCCCCTTTCTTCAGATGCATTTTTAATGTTGCTACATAGAACATGACAAGGCACCCCTCAACAGNCAGCACAGAGTTAGCACTTAGTAGGTGTTCAATATCTGTTGAATGAAAGAAAATATTCACTAGCTCCATGTTCCTTAGATCCATTATTCTCAATCTTCCATGGACACAGTAATAAACTTCATGTGCTTAAAAATTGAGAATCCAAAATACCAACTTGGATTGACCGGTAATTGGGATGTGCATTACAATTAGTAATCAGGATGTGCATTACAGGGACTATGAATATGATTGTTTAAAAAAAAATTCCAGGAGATTCTGATAGACAAGACCCAAAATTGAAGAAAATGTGCTCTAGAAAATAAAGTTGAGGTTCCTTTCCTTTATGGAATCCCCCTCTCAAATTTGCCTTTTAAAAGTTATTTTCCACTGTCCGCTTTCCATACAAAATATATTAAATAGAACTACATATTACTGTTTGTGAAGGATCATTTTAGCACTAAATCACTTTGAACCTCAAATCCCTATTCACACTCAGGTTCTTACCTTCAGAGGCCAAATAAAAGGCAACCTCTTCCTGAAAGTCTTCCTCCCTCTCTACCCTCCCTCCCAGCACATCCTTTTGCCACCAACTTGTTCCCTCATCAATGACCCTAGCTACTTAGTGCCAAGGTTATTAGTACATCTGATATTTTTTCTCCTGTTTTAGATTGTCAGTTATTAAAGATAGTTTTATGTCTAAGTCTTTAATCCCCTGGTGTGCTTGTCATAAAGTGTAGTAAATTTTTTGCTCAGTAAACATTAAGTAACTTTAAGAAGCGAGTAGGTATTGATATTCCTGCATAGCTTCTTTTTACTTCAATACCCTTCTCTCCTCTCTTGCACCCCATCAGTGACTCTCTGCCCTAGTGATTTGGGATATGAAATGGTTGCACACTGACATCTCAAGCCCCTTTCTTCAGATGCATTTTTAATGTTGCTACATAGAACATGACAAGGCACCCCTCAACAGGAGGGAGATCTGTTTTTTGTTGTCTCCAACAAGGAAGTGCTACTTCCACCCTGGAGATCAGCTCACTTCTTGCTTTCACTGCAGTGTGGGAGAAAGAACACAGACACAGAACAGACTGAAAAGAAAAATTGCAGGGCCGACGTAAAGACAAAAACCAGCTTCTCTGTCAGTTAACAAGCGAAGTAGGCAGCCAGCGTTTTTTTCTGAGCATTTTGAAAAGGAACAAGACTTCCTTACTGGCTGAATTTAAAGTTCCCATTGTGGATTTGCATTGCAAAGCCCCCCAAACCAAATGGCACATAGAGATGAGGTCAGAAAAAGCAGAGAAAACAATCTGCAAAACAACCCAAAAGAAGTCAGTTCAGACACTTCAGCTACACTGAGTAACCGTCTTCACTAGATGCTCAGGGAGGAGAAAATGAAAGTTAACATCAGCACTTCACTGCCTTATTTTGAGATTATTGCATACATTATGGTTAAATTCAGAAAATTTTCTATTCTCATTAAAATTCTCTTTAGAGGCTGTCTTAAGTCCAGAGCTATCAGACCTTGAAATAGAAGAACAGAAAGGGTGTTGCAGTTGCAGAAGTATAGTATTTCAGCTTCTGATTGCCCAAGAAAAAAAAAAAAAGAAAGAAATGAAAGCAACCTAAATGAGTAGCATTCTTAAAGAATGCTGTCTATAAAACACTGAATTAGGCCCAAGAATGCTATTCTTTGCCTTCAATTAGCTGATTTTTTTTTAATTTTTCTGTCCATTGAGGGTATCCATAATGAACATCAAACCTAGTAAAGAATAGTGAAAATGTACCCTATGACTCAACTTCTCCTTTTATTGGTAAAATAATATTAATTCCCTTTTATTCCATAAAGTGAAGTGAGAGCAGTAAAGCAAGAAAAACAGTAACTCTGGTCCATTTTCCATAGGTATTTCAATTACTTTTCACTTACAAATGAATAGACATGATTTCTCTGACATCAACTTTCCCTCCTTTCTTCTCGGTTTAAGCACTACTTATATTTGGAATCTATTAGGTCTACAGAGCATAACCTTTTCTCTAGTAACATTAACCACATATTGTTTCCTTTTTTTCCAAGTGCTAACTCACCGACTGGAAAACTAAATGAAACACTCACCCTGGCACCGCTACCTGCCTTTTGTCCCTTCGAGCTGATAGGTAATGTACCATAAATGTTTTGTTACCATTTCTGGATTCCTGGGCTTTAGCAGTCACTGCTGTGAACTTCCTATGAGTGAAAGTAGCTCTAAGCCTTGCTACATTGATGTTAGTTTTCAATAACTGGAACTGAGGAGAGCCTGGCATATTCTTCCAATGTAAATGCCAGGAAATTTCTTTGATATTCACACATTCACAGTCTCATTGATAAATAACACTAGGGCTCAGGCAAACATTATCCAAAATAGCCTACACCATGACCAAATGAAGGCTGTAGAGTCACTGAAATATTAAATATGAAAGACCTCTAGGATTTCTTTACAGCATTCTATAAAAGAGATTTATTAGTGAGTCCTATCTTTATGGTAAATGATGCAAAAATGATGGTAAAGGTGTATATAAAGAACATATGAAAACTCACAGAGAGAGACAGTGCATTGGGGGAGAGGCAGCTTTTCTAAAGGTGAATGATTTTGCTGGCTTGTTTAGCGTATATCTTCCTGTGATGGATGCAAAACCAACGTTTTAGAATGTCATTTTCAGGAAATGAAAGAGAATGGTTCTCTAACAAACAGCTTCTGGTTTTTATATGTCAAAAGATATCATTTTTCAATTTCAAAGGAAGGGACACTCAGTTCAAAGCCCCTCTCTGGAGTTCTTGCTTTTGCCTATGAAGACTGAACTCATTTATGTCCAAAGGGAATAATCCCCTCACCAGTTTACAGAGCCTTCGTCTGTTTCTGTATAGAGGAATGATGATTCCAAGTAATTATAAAAATAATATTGTGACCAGAACAAGTATATCAAGCAAGCATCCACCGGCCCCCTACATCATTCTGTATTATGCTTTTATGCTATTTCCAAAGGGGTTTGAATAGAATATTCAGGGGAAAAAAATGTTTCTTCTTCAGAAGCAGAAAGGCCCTTTCTGATAAAGTCCCCTGTAGATCATCTGTTCACTGGAGGTGATCTCTGCAACTTGACAAGGGGCTGTGTGACATTACAAAGCAGGACGAGGAGCAGCGTGCGCCCGCCTAGTGTCAACGGAGCTGGTACATGCTGAAAAGTCATTTGCCTGTTTGTCTTTTTTTTCTTTAAGTGTCTCTTTCCTTTGGGTTGTAATTACTTCCACAATACACAATTTTGTTTTCAGTTTGTAATTTTCTGCTGCAGTGATTTCAAAGTTTCAGAATAATCAATTATTGCAAGGATGATAACATATATATGTGTGTGTGTGTGTGTGTGTGTGTGTGTGTGTGTGTGTGTGTGTGAGTTGACTTATTTGAAAGTTAAGTTTCACATCACATTATTCAGTCCCCTAAAAATCTTTCCACAGACCAGTGAAGCAAGATGCTCTGGTCTGGCCGTGACAGAAGAGTTCTACTTTCCTCCATTTGGGCCACTCCGCTGGTTTGAACTAGGCTTAAGGCAATTTGCATTATTTTTTTAATTCAATAATCATTCTAAATTGTTCTCCATAAGGTTAAACTGCCAAGGAAAAATCATCAAGTTATTGTCTTCATGACTTGAGGGAGAAAATTTTTATTTTCTTAAATGTAAGACAAAGTTGAATGTGATTTTCAATAATGACTCTCAAAGCTGGTATTAAGTACCTGAACAGATAAGACCATGATAAGGTCAAGAAAGAGGATATTTAAACATCTGTAGGCTTTTTCTCCTGTTTCTTTTTTTCTTTTTAAACTTAAGCTTTTAAATCTTGAAAGTTCATGTCCAGTGCCTTGATCAGAGATGATAAATGAACTACTGAATTGGAAGAAGATGCTGCTATTATTTTAACCAGTAAACTAACTCAGGGTTAATCTGGGTGTTATTTAACCTATTGAAAGTGTTTTGAGTGAACATATGGTTTCTATTGTGAAATCAAGGCACAGTTTTAACTATGAATATAGATAATTACCCTTTGGACTTTAAACATTTATATGTGCCGCGTTGTGTCAGAGCACTTTTCATGGTCAATAGGTTGAAAGGTTATAAAGTTGAAAATGAAAATCAGTACTTTTGAGTAAAACTATATAGCCAGCACAAAGAATGTGATTCACTACTGCTCTCTCTTGGAAAGAGCTAGGAATAACATGCAGAAAACAATCTCTACAAAAGTAGGAGCGTAGACAGTGACTGCAAAACAGGCCTCCTTAAAAACCTAATCTCCATGCTTAGAAATTAAGCCTATATATTTATAAAAGCTTCAATGATTATTTCATCAACTGAATTATAGACAGATTTTTTTCCTTAGTGTAATGGAAAGAAAAGGAGAACATTTTAACATTATTTTAAAACTTCAGATAAAATGTGTCTACTGCAACTCTGTTTTGAACTTTTAATAAAAGTGTAATTTTTGAACAGATATGGAACTTTTACAACAGGGTACAAATTTTATGAGTTACTCAATATGATCTCAATATTTTTGGTGTAAAAAAACACAATGAAATAGAATCAGACAATACTGCATATATACACAGGCCTTGTGAATAGCTGGGTGCCATACTATCTCAAAAGAGCATGACCTCTTTTACAAAATAGTAACAGCAAATTTTCAAACCAGAGAGAGAGAGAGATTTTAATATGCTTTTTGAAAATTCCTATTTTTTAAATGAATTAACTTCAAAGTTACAGTACCCATTTGCACTTGCTTGTTATGTTAGGCCTGTCTTAGAGTGGTTGGCTTATTACAAACCAAAAAATACTAAGGCAATTGCTCCTTCTATCCTCTTACTTTCAGANCAATATGTAGCATTTGACCATCAAGATGTGTATAAGAGACAGCCATTTGCACTTGCTTGTTATGTTAGGCCTGTCTTAGAGTGGTTGGCTTATTACAAACCAAAAAATACTAAGGCAATTGCTCCTTCTATCCTCTTACTTTCAGATGACACATTTCTTGGGACAAAGACAGTGTTGTAAATATCTTTGGTTTTACCATGAAAGGAAGGCACATGCATTATTTCTGACATGAGTTTTGTTTTGCTCAAATTGCTCGGAACCATTGATATCAGATGCCTTTAAAGATCTCATTCAGATGCCTTTAAAGATCTCATTCAGATGCCTTTAAAGATCTCATTCAGTTTAGTTGAGTCATTCAGTCCTGTCTGACTCTTTGTAACCCTATGGACTACAGCATGCTAAGCTTCCCTTTCTATCACCAACTCCTGGAGCTTGCTCAAACTTATCATCAAGTCAGTGATGCCATTCAACCATCTCATCCTCTGTTATCCATGTCTCCTCCCAACCTCAGTCTTTCCCAATGTCAGAGTCTTTTCCAGTGAGTCAGTTCTTCACATCAGGTGGCCAAAATATTGGAGCTTCAGCTTCAAAATCAGTCCTTCCAATGAATATTCAGGACTGATTTCCTTTAGAATTGACTGGCTTGATCTCCTTGCAGTCTAAGGGACTCGCAAGTCTTCTCTAGGAATACAGTACAAAAGCATCAATTCTATTTCAGGACAGATTATCCTATTTCTGGGGTAGCTCAGGAGAATGGGGCAAAGTAATGGAGGAGTATATCCAATGTCCTCTCCAGACCCTTCCATTAAAAACTCTTCACAAGTTCTAGTGAACCACTTTCAAATGCAAAGTCACTCACTTTACATTTCACCCAAAGCCGGTCACCATAACTCTATGCTGTTTAAGTCAACCAGGGCTCCAATCAGAGTTCAGAAGGAAAATATACCAGAAGTTGGTCTCAAGCAGTAGTTAAAATACTTTACCCCATGCCTACTTCTAAGAGATGGTAAATTGATTAATAAAGTCTTTTCCATAAAGTTTATAAGCTGCTTGGAAATGCAATGATGGTCAAATGCTACATATTGTAAACAATATTTTAGTATTCTAAGATCTGTTTACAAGGGTGACCCCATCGTTTAGTCTTGTTGAGACCCAGTTAAATGATATGCCCTGTGCTTGCTCTCCTTCGGAAGAGAAGTGACAAAGCTGACTTTTAAAATAGTCCTTAATACTATTTTAATGAATATTGAAGCATTTATTAAGAATTCATAAAAAAAATTAACTAAACTTAAGAAAATTTCTGAAAAAGACTTACACCTGTGAAAACACATAAAGCACCCATGACCGTGGTTCACAGTCAGCATTTTATTTCACCACTTTTAATAACTTTTGCTGCACCGTATTACATCACAATCTGCCTGTGGGTGTCCCATGAGGCCAAGAATAAGAATAAAGAAATGGGACAATATTAAGGACATTAAACAAAGGCATGATTACTATTGATAAAATTATTTTACGTTTTTTTAAAAATAAAGGGCATTGTCTGGATTTCTTTACAGTCCTAGATATCAGCACAATAGTGTTAGAATCATTTCTGGAGAAAAGAAATGAAAAATATTGATGTTATGTTAGTATTGAGATTTTTTTTCTTTCTTTTGAAATAAAATTGAAGTGAATATAATTAGAATTGTTATTCCAGAAAGCATGATTAATTTCAAAATTAGATGACCAGAGTTGTCTTTTCTATGATATTATCGCCATATCTTGGAGAAAGCATCTATCTTCTAATTTACTTATTCTTTTTCAAATGTATTAATGATTGAAAGGAAGTGACACTCAGTAACACTTCACATAGATTTCAACCTATCCTGCTTCCAAAACTACTGTGCGATTTTTCCACAACACTTTTCTCCAACATTTCTAGCAGAAGGTGCTACTCAAATGAAAGCTGATGCTTATCTGTAAAGCCCTTTACCCACTCCATGCACTAAGCATAGAAAGAAAGACCTATGAATAATATGAAATCATCTTGCAACTTAGCAAGACCATATGGGGCCTTTCTGGGACAGGGTATTCCTTCTCCTGTCCTCCAATTGCCTCTTATTTCTATGAAAACTTTAGTCTCCTAGGCCTTCCCCAAGTTCCAAAGGTCAAATTTAATCAGAGAAGTGAGAAACTACAGAAAGAAAGGGAAATTGTCAAGCAAGATAAAATAATTATAGTTTAGCCACTAAAAAGTTCAAAGACCCTTATTTCCTTCTTAAAGGTTCTAGATAATATTTTGAGCCATATCGTTTTAGACATTTTGCAGATACTAAAACCCTCACCAGTGGAAGAAGTTAGCTACATGATGACCAGGCTGTAGCCATGACATGTATTTCTCCATCTTGCACAATCTAAGAACTAGCCTCAAGGAAATGGGAACAAAAAAACCCCTGTATTAGAAGATTAACTGTACTTAAAACAATCAAGATAATAATCAGACCACCACATGGTGAGTTTTAAGAAGACTGTTGGATCTGACTATGCTGTTCTGCATGTAGACGCCCACCCCACCCCACCTATGCAGCCCTGAAGCTTCCTTTTAAAAGCTCTCATCTCCTGATTGACAAAGGCGAGTGAGTATGTTCTTGGGACCTGAGTCCATTTTCTCTGCAGGCTTTCTGGCTTCCTCAATAAAATTATCTTTCTTTTTACCCAACACTGTCTCTCAGTTTGGGATTCTTGAGCAATGAGCAGCTGAACCTGAATTTAGTAACAATCTTGTTCATTAAATCCCTGATTTTACTCAGAAAGGGGCTGTTCATAAATTGGGTTTAGAACATGCTTAAAAACAATTCTTTATCTATCTATCTATCTCAATTATTTACAAAATATCTGCAAGTCCTTTATTGAAAAGTGGTGACATCAATCAGTTGACCAATTTTCAATTCTAATGCTGAAGTTTTATCAGCTATGCAGCATTAGGCAAAGACTTCATCTCTCTGATCTTCACTTTTCTCATTTGAAAAATGATGGCAATATCTTTCTCAAATACATGATGTGATGACTATTGCGTGGAATCATCTCATCATGTCTACTCAAACAATTGTAGTATCCCCATTTTCTNAAGTCCTTTATTGAAAAGTGGTGACATCAATCAGTTGACCAATTTTCAATTCTAATGCTGAAGTTTTATCAGCTATGCAGCGTTAGGCAAAGACTTCATCTCTCTGATCTTCACTTTTCTCATTTGAAAAATGATGGCAATATAATCTTTCTCAAATACATGATGTGATGACTATTGCGTGGAATCATCTCATCATGTCTACTCAAACAACTGTAGTATCCCCATTTTCTGGGATCTGTAGTGTACTGCTCAACCAAATACTTTTTTTTTTAAGTCCTTACGTTTAAGAAGTCCTTGCACACATTGTTTGCTTAAGCTAAATGAAATTCTATTCCAGGTAGCCTGAAATTAGTTTAGAGCATCAAACTCAAGCTTGAAGGTGTATTTTAAATATGTCAAAAGTCATCCTCTGCATCAATCACTACTTTTACTCATTTGAATTTCCTGCCTGGTTACCTTAGTTGAAATTGAAAAGTAAGTGTTCATGACACTGTTAAATTAAAATCAGAAATGCAGCCATGTCAACTGGTCTGCAAATTGTGTGAAACACATTGTCATTTTTGATCTCAAAAAAGTGTTCACTCTATAAAGGATGGTAGCCCTTCATACGAACTGTTTCTAAAGTGAGTGGAAAGAACAGGGTTTATACCACATATAGATGCTAAATTATACATGGGAAATGTTTTTTAATTACAAAAGAAGAGCATATCTACAAAAAAACGCATAGCTAGCGCCTAAATGCCCAATTTGTTTTTATTATTACAAGAAATGTGCACATAAACTAATTTTGCAGGTGGACTCATTGCACCTGTTTTTCAAATGACAGTCCTTAATGAACTGTCTTATTCAGAAACATGTGTAGTCATAAATATGTGGGCCTTGTGTCAATTTCAAGACAACTGGCCATGTCCTACTTAAATATTAAAGTAGAGATTCAGGTCTCCTTCACTTGTATTTAGTATAGCCAAGTAGTATGTCAGGGCTTAATGACAGCAAGGGAGTATAGCCCACTAAAAAAGTAAATCTTTACAAATGTGTTTTTCTCCCATTACTTTCACTAAAATTTCTACATGAAACAGGTGAATGGGATAAATTACTATGCATCGCAGTTTCTACTCTTTATCCAAAATCCATGAGCCTTAGAATTGAACTTTCTTAAACTCTGCTTTACTTAATGTCCCACTGCTTTATTTTTTATAGGTGAGAAGACCTACCAACAGAAATTGAGTGATTCTTCCTATAACACACAAATAACTAGTGACCTGTGTGCCTGACTTTCTAGATATTCAGCCAAGATGTTTTGTTTTTAATAATTACAGCTATAGATTTACCTGCCTAGAAGTTTGTTTGTATGTATGTTTTCTTCCCACAAAACCAGAATCTCCCATGTTTTACTTAATGTTAAGATTTCTCAATTTATAATAAATTTTATTATCTTTTTCAGAAATGTAATTATTAAAATATGCTTTAGCATGCTGTGAAAGAATATATTTTTATAAGTGTGTGCCACTTAATTCCTGTTAATTTTCTATGACAGACAGTAGAGGTATTTGGTTTATGTATTCACCTTCACGTGGCCTGCTGACTGTTAGCTTTTTTTAAATCTGAGAACACTTTTTTGCTCATCACTGAAACCTTACCTACCTTTTCCACTACATAAAATATTATTTCTAAGGAGAAAAAAAAGTAAGAGAAATTTTCATGTTACTGAAATTGAGCACGATTTGGTGATTAATTGCATTGTTCTCATTATGTTCTATACCTGATGTTCAGGGCTCATTACTGCAGTGTGAATTCAATGGAACAGAGATCTTAACCAGGTGTGGGTTATTAAAGCAACATTGCCCAATCTGAAATTGTTAAAGGAGGTGTATCAAAGTTGATATGCTTAACTATGTTCTTCTAGAAAGAAAAGTGGTGCTTGCTCAGGAAAATCACTCACATCCATCATGTGACAAGGAGATTCAAAACTCTTCTTTCCTTGGATAGAACAGGAAGGACCATCATATCTGTAGTATAGTCCAGCTGCATCAAAACTAATATGAGAATATAGCTTATTAAAACTTATATCTTTTGTATTTATAAAAGCATTTATTTCTCACCTCTTACAAAACGGATGTTTTCCTTCACTTAGAACAAAATAAAAAGCACAGACTGAAAGAACACATGAAATATTAATAACAATAAATTTAATCTATATTATCAAAAATATTCTTAAAATTTTTTCAAGCTAACTAGCCTAAAGATGAACTAACTTCTTCAGAGACATGGAAGTGTTCTCAAAAACCAATTGAAAGTGAAGTTTCATTGAATTCTTCATATTTTTTGTAAATCCACTATAGCAATATCAATGTCGCCTAAACTGATAGATTTGGGGATTACAATGATGCAAAGCCATGTCAGCTACACGTTAGAGAGGTCCCCATAATCATCTAGTGGTAATTTCTTCCTCTTAATGTTAGATCAACAATAAGTTTGCTGTAAGTCAGAAAACTAAAATAGATAGATATAATTTGAGAGTTTAGGGAAAGGGATAGACATTGAATAGACTCTGATAGTTTATAAAAAAAATTCACAATCCAATCCTACACAAATTATTTTTGAGTTGAGTACAATGGTTTCCATTTTACACACAAACAAACTCAAGTTCAAAAAGAATATATTTCTTATACCAGATTTCATATTAGTTAATGATAGAATGTGGATCACCACCTTTTCTTCTCAATTTCTCCATTGCTTCTACATGGATTGCTCATAATTTTGAAAAATATATACAGTCTTGAAAAAAATATATAATTGCTTGAGTATGTAATTGACATATGTGCCATCTTACCATCTCTAACTTGTGTATTGAAAAGTAGTGAAAGACCAAATGATGATTTGTTGTGATTTCTCAGCAACTGGAAAATGGCAAAGGAAACCAGTCAATGGCTCTGTTACTAAGAAAGACTAAAAGGAGAAAAACAATAAGGCTTAATCATAATAAACTTGGAAAGGCTTTATAGTTTTTACTGCTTTTTGTACAAATTTACTTGTTTTTACTATTGATCATACAAATCTATGTAAATTGATAATGGAAATCTTATATTAGTTAAAAACTGAATACATTCTGTTGAAAAGGAACTAAGATTTCAATTGGTCTTAATTATATTTGATTAGATAAGTTCATATCACAATAATTTGGCTCAACAATCAGAGAAGGAATAAAATGGGAAGATTACCAAGTAATGGTAGAGAAGGGGAGCCATTTAACCATTTTGTACATAATAAAAATAAAACAAGCTTTTGTTAAGCAACTTCTTTATGCATAGCTGAATNGTTAGGCAAAGACTTCATCTCTCTGATCTTCACTTTTCTCATTTGAAAAATGATGGCAATATAATCTTTCTCAAATACATGATGTGATGACTATTGCGTGGAATCATCTCATCATGTCTACTCAAACAACTGTAGTATCCCCATTTTCTGGGATCTGTAGTGTACTGCTCAACCAAATACTTTTTTTTTTAAGTCCTTACGTTTAAGAAGTCCTTGCACACATTGTTTGCTTAAGCTAAATGAAATTATATTCCAGGTAGCCTGAAATTAGTTTAGAGCATCAAACTCAAGCTTGAAGGTGTATTTTAAATATGTCAAAAGTCATCCTCTGCATCAATCACTACTTTTACTCATTTGAATTTCCTGCCTGGTTACCTTAGTTGAAATTGAAAAGTAAGTGTTCATGACACTGTTAAATTAAAATCAGAAATGCAGCCATGTCAACTGGTCTGCAAATTGTGTGAAACACATTGTCATTTTTGATCTCAAAAAAGTGTTCACTCTATAAAGGATGGTAGCCCTTCATACGAACTGTTTCTAAAGTGAGTGGAAAGAACAGGGTTTATACCACATATAGATGCTAAATTATACATGGGAAATGTTTTTTAATTACAAAAGAAGAGCATATCTACAAAAAAACGCATAGCTAGCGCCTAAATGCCCAATTTGTTTTTATTATTACAAGAAATGTGCACATAAACTAATTTTGCAGGTGGACTCATTGCACCTGTTTTTCAAATGACAGTCCTTAATGAACTGTCTTATTCAGAAACATGTGTAGTCATAAATATGTGGGCCTTGTGTCAATTTCAAGACAACTGGCCATGTCCTACTTAAATATTAAAGTAGAGATTCAGGTCTCCTTCACTTGTATTTAGTATAGCCAAGTAGTATGTCAGGGCTTAATGACAGCAAGGGAGTATAGCCCACTAAAAAAGTAAATCTTTACAAATGTGTTTTTCTCCCATTACTTTCACTAAAATTTCTACATGAAACAGGTGAATGGGATAAATTACTATGCATCGCAGTTTCTACTCTTTATCCAAAATCCATGAGCCTTAGAATTGAACTTTCTTAAACTCTGCTTTACTTAATGTCCCACTGCTTTATTTTTTATAGGTGAGAAGACCTACCAACAGAAATTGAGTGATTCTTCCTATAACACACAAATAACTAGTGACCTGTGTGCCTGACTTTCTAGATATTCAGCCAAGATGTTTTGTTTTTAATAATTACAGCTATAGATTTACCTGCCTAGAAGTTTGTTTGTATGTATGTTTTCTTCCCACAAAACCAGAATCTCCCATGTTTTACTTAATGTTAAGATTTCTCAATTTATAATAAATTTTATTATCTTTTTCAGAAATGTAATTATTAAAATATGCTTTAGCATGCTGTGAAAGAATATATTTTTATAAGTGTGTGCCACTTAATTCCTGTTAATTTTCTATGACAGACAGTAGAGGTATTTGGTTTATGTATTCACCTTCACGTGGCCTGCTGACTGTTAGCTTTTTTTAAATCTGAGAACACTTTTTTGCTCATCACTGAAACCTTACCTACCTTTTCCACTACATAAAATATTATTTCTAAGGAGAAAAAAAAGTAAGAGAAATTTTCATGTTACTGAAATTGAGCACGATTTGGTGATTAATTGCATTGTTCTCATTATGTTCTATACCTGATGTTCAGGGCTCATTACTGCAGTGTGAATTCAATGGAACAGAGATCTTAACCAGGTGTGGGTTATTAAAGCAACATTGCCCAATTTGAAATTGTTAAAGGAGGTGTATCAAAGTTGATATGCTTAACTATGTTCTTCTAGAAAGAAAAGTGGTGCTTGCTCAGGAAAATCACTCACATCCATCATGTGACAAGGAGATTCAAAACTCTTCTTTCCTTGGATAGAACAGGAAGGACCATCATATCTGTAGTATAGTCCAGCTGCATCAAAACTAATATGAGAATATAGCTTATTAAAACTTATATCTTTTGTATTTATAAAAGCATTTATTTCTCACCTCTTACAAAACGGATGTTTTCCTTCACTTAGAACAAAATAAAAAGCACAGACTGAAAGAACACATGAAATATTAATAACAATAAATTTAATCTATATTATCAAAAATATTCTTAAAATTTTTTCAAGCTAACTAGCCTAAAGATGAACTAACTTCTTCAGAGACATGGAAGTGTTCTCAAAAACCAATTGAAAGTGAAGTTTCATTGAATTCTTCATATTTTTTGTAAATCCACTATAGCAATATCAATGTCGCCTAAACTGATAGATTTGGGGATTACAATGATGCAAAGCCATGTCAGCTACACGTTAGAGAGGTCCCCATAATCATCTAGTGGTAATTTCTTCCTCTTACTGTTAGATCAACAATAAGTTTGCTGTAAGTCAGAAAACTAAAATAGATAGATATAATTTGAGAGTTTAGGGAAAGGGATAGACATTGAATAGACTCTGATAGTTTATAAAAAAAATTCACAATCCAATCCTACACAAATTATTTTTGAGTTGAGTACAATGGTTTCCATTTTACACACAAACAAACTCAAGTTCAAAAAGAATATATTTCTTATACCAGATTTCATATTAGTTAATGATAGAATGTGGATCACCACCTTTTCTTCTCAATTTCTCCATTGCTTCTACATGGATTGCTCATAATTTTGAAAAATATATACAGTCTTGAAAAAAATATATAATTGCTTGAGTATGTAATTGACATATGTGCCATCTTACCATCTCTAACTTGTGTATTGAAAAGTAGTGAAAGACCAAATGATGATTTGTTGTGATTTCTCAGCAACTGGAAAATGGCAAAGGAAACCAGTCAATGGCTCTGTTACTAAGAAAGACTAAAAGGAGAAAAACAATAAGGCTTAATCATAATAAACTTGGAAAGGCTTTATAGTTTTTACTGCTTTTTGTACAAATTTACTTGTTTTTACTATTGATCATACAAATCTATGNGGTTTGGGTGGACTCCGGGAGTTGGTAATGGACAGGGAGGCCCGGTGTGCTGTGGTTCATGGCATCACAAAGAGTCAGACATGACTGAGTGAACTGAACGGAACTGAATGGAAAATTAATGAAATAAGAGGCATCCAAAATAAAAGTCTATAACCTGACATAACCACTATGGCCCTCTATCCTTTGAGTACTCATTCCAGTAATCCTCTGTCTGAAAAGGCTATTAAAAGTTACCTTTAGGAATGGAGTCAAATGAGGCTATAGGCGATCCTCTTCCAATCAAGGCTGAATATAAGGCCATAGTTAAAGAACTTTTTAAACCTTAAGAGAATTCCCAAAAGTTTTTGTAAAAAGATTATCAGGATGAGAGGACATCAATATGACTAAACTTGTGATCATAGTTGATATTCACAGCTTGATGGAATTTTTTTTGTCTTCTCTAATAAGCTAAATGAGTGAAACAAAAACATTCTACTATAGGTGGACTATGGCAAAGCCTTTGACTGTGTGGATCACAACAAGCTGTGGAAAATCCTTAAAGAAATGGGAATACCAAATCACCTTACCTGCCTCCTGAGAAATCTGTATGCAGGTCGAGAAGCAACAGTTAGAACTGGACATTTGAACAAAAACTGGTTCAAAATTGAAAAGGGAGTATGTCAAGGCTGTATAGTGTCACACTGCTTATTTAACTTATAAGCAGAGTACATCATGAGAAATGCCGAGCTGGGTGAAACACAAGCTGGAATCAAAATTGCCAGGAGAAATATCAATAACCTCAGATACACAGATGACACCACCCTATGTCATAAAGCGAGGAGGAACCGAAGAGCCTCTTGGCGAAAGTGAAAGAGAAGAGTGAGAAAACTGGCAGGCAAGACTGAGCGACTTAACTGTACTGATAGGTGGATAGGTATGTCAGTCTATTGATATCATTTAAGGGGCCACCCAATTATTTGAGAAATTAAAAACAGGTGTCCTTTTTTTGTTTGTTTTTTAACATATCCGGTCTTTACAGGACTACTAGTGTGGCTCAGAAACAATGCAAATTCCAATTAGCTACTTTTACCACTCCAAAACAAACCCTACTATTTATCTTAGTGAAGTGAAATGAAAGTTGTTCAATCCTGTCCAACTCTTTGCAACCCCATGGACTGTACGGTTAGTGGAATTCCCNATGCAAATTCCAATTAGCTACTTTTACCACTCCAAAACAAACCCTACTATTTATCTTAGTGAAGTGAAATGAAAGTTGTTCAATCCTGTCCAACTCTTTGCAACCCCATGGACTGTACGGTTAGTGGAATTCCCCAGACCAGAATACAGAAATGGAGAGTGCTTCCCTTCTCCAGGGGATCTTCCCAACCCAGGGATCCAACAGAGGTCTCCCACATTTCTGGCAGATTCTTAACCAATTGAGCCACATCTTAAGAAATTTGTGGAAAAAAAAATGGCTTTAAGGTAATAAAACTTCCGCAGGACTTAAATCTCTCCTTGTGTGCCTTTGAGATGTGAATGTTCTACTTGGTCTGCTTCTAAAGATTGCTTCTTGACCTGCAACAAATCAAGAGAACCTGACTGGTTGCTCAGGAGGGAGGTAAGGTAGTCTGGTATATCCATCTCTTTAAGAATTTTCCAGTTTGTTGTAATCCACACAGTCAAAGGCTTTATCGTAGTCAGTGAAGCAGAAGCAGATGTTTTTCTGGAATTCTATTGTTTTTTCTATGATCCAACGGATCACTGACAATTTGATCTCTGGTTCCTCTGCCTTTTCTAAATCCAGCTTGAGCATCTGGAAGTTCTCAGTTTACTGTTGAAGCCTAACTTGAAGAATTTTGAGCTTTGCTAGCATGTGAGATGAGTGCAATTGTGCAGTAGTTTGAACATTGTTTGGCATCTCCTTTCTTTGTGATTGGAATGAAAACAGACCTTTTCCAGTCCTGTGGCCACTGTTGAGTTTTCCAAATTTGCTGGCATATTAATTGCAGCACTTTAACAGCATCATCTTTTAGGATTTTTAAATAGCTCAGCTGGAATTCCATCATCTCCACCATAACCATCACATGTTTATGGTATGTCTGCCTAAAAATAGTTTCCAGAATTTTGCTAGCTTTAAACTTTAGAGTCTTGTTAAATTAAGTTAAATGATGAAAGTTTATTAAATATCTAGTGAAAGTCACTCAGTCATGTCCACCTCTTTGCAACTCCATGGAATACAGCTAGGAAAGACAAAATTTTCTTAGACTATAGATGTGCTTTTGATAACAGTTTGTAAAGTTCTTTATCTTTTAATAATTTGTTGTAACTTTCTGAATCTGTCCTTGAAATCGTTTATTGTCACTTAGTTAAATGAGTAAGTATTGTTTCACATACAGTCCATGGAATTCTCCAGGCCAGAATACTGGAGTGTGTAGCCATTCCCTCCTCCTGGGGATCTTCCCAACTCAGGGATCGAACCTAGGTTTCCCACATTGCAGGCGAATTCTTTACCATCTGAGCTACGCCAAGAACACTGGAGTGGGTAGCCTATCCTTTCTTCAGGGGACCTTTCTGACTCAGCAGTCAAATCAGCATTGCGGGTGGATTCTTTACCAGGTGAGCTACCAGGGAAGCCCATTAAATATCTAGGTCAATCCCAAATAACATAAGATACTGAAACATTATTACTGAATGTAAGTTTCCTTTTACAGAGTTACTAAAGAGATTTAGGATTATTAATTTGTTCAGTGTCACATTGGAAAAAAAAAAAAAAACCCTAGAAAGGAATGCATGTTTTTTAGAAACCATAATAGTATTTATAAATTTGCCAATCTATAAAATACTAGCTAAAGACATTTCATAATTGCATTCTTAATTTTTTAAAGAAACAAATTTTTTTAACAGTTTATAATTCTAATTAATATGTGTACCTAAAGCTTCTGAAAATTAATGAGGAGAACATCTTTCAATACAAGGGAAAAGAAGATATAAGAAATGGGAATGCATTGTGTTAGGGGGAAAGAAATTAATTTTGTCATAAAGCCAAGATAAGATGGGGTAAACCCTGAATTTGATTTCTTTCTCTGTTAAGAACACAAAATTTCCTTAGAATATTGATGTGCTTTTGATAACAGGTTGTAAAGTTCTTTACCTTTTAAGTAATTTGTTGTAGCTTTCTGTATTTTTCCTTGAAATCTTTTATCATCACTTTAGTTAAATGAATAAGAATTATTTCACAGTGTCCTATGATCCTATTTGACCAAGTATTTTAAAACTTTTTTGATATATTTGATAAACTTCCCAAGCATCACATTCTGAGTTCTTTTGACCCCTAGTTGGTTTGGGGATGTTTCTGAGAGCTAAAATGATATGTTAAATTAATTAAGTTTATTTAATATGTTAAATTACATGGGAAGCATTGTCAAATGAGTGGTGATAAACCTTCTTTGGTTGTACTATATGGGTAAATGCCATTAATATAAAAGGTCTATAAACTATATAAATTTTCTAAAATTTAAATATGTCCTGGTATATTTTCAGTCATAATTCTAGTTATCTTAAAATGTTATATGTCACAGTGGTAACCATGTTTATTTGTCAAATGCATTGTAATCAGATCTTTAACAGTGTGTTTTTTAAACTTTTTTTGTGTGTCATTTATAGGCAATTACTCTGATGCTTTTGCCAAAAATGTACTCTGATGCTTGTACTCTGATGCTTTTTCCAAAATTGCTTTATCTTCTGGAAAATTCATAGGAAGGACACGTATATATTTCTAATAACTGTCAGATCATACTACTAAACTGAGTAAGAAATTAAAGAATAAAACCTGATAGCTTTGTTAACTGCTAAAATGATCAACAAGAATCAGTTGCAAAAGGCTATTTAATCTTTATTTTCCAGAAGTAAAGAGATCTTTAGCCTGATGTTAATTATGACTTAAAGCAATTTGGTAAAATATATATTTTCTTAGCAGAATTAAAATGTTTATCTTTTCCCCTTACTGGATTGCTCCAGAAACTGAAAACTCTTAGGTTCCCAGCAGGCTTATCAGATGATTAAGAAATACCAACACCTAACAGGTGTCAGAATCTCAAGATATTAGAAGAATCTCAAGAAAAGAGGAATTCACCTAAATCTATAGATATCACTTGTAGAATCTGATACCAAGTCCTTGGCATGACCTTCCTGGTCTTGAGAGTCCTTTTAAAAGTTCAGTTTGAGAGTCTTTATAAAAAGCTCCAGCATAGCCAACTTAAGAGTCTGTAGATCAATTGCATATACGTAAATAATCTGGCCAAGTTTACTGAAACTAGATATATTTTGCAAACAAATTAGTCTTAATTTGGCTACGTTTGGTAGAACTTTGGGTAATTTTGAGAAACTTCAGGAGAGACTGAAGGCAGGAGGAGAAGGGGACGACAGAGGATGAGATGGTTGGATGGTATCACTGATTCGACGGACATGAATTTGAACAAGCTCTGGGAGTTGGTGATGGACAGGGAAGCCTAGCATGCTGCAGTCCATGGGGTCGCAGAGTCAGACATGACTGAGTGACTGGACTGAGCTGAACTGAACTGGGTAATTTTATGAGAAAAAAATAGATTTTGGTCAGTGTTAAGGTTTTGTGTTGTTGTCTTTGAGAATTTTTGTTTTTACTAAGACTCACTTCCCAGATGGTTCCTTGTTGGGAAATTATGTTATCATAAAACTTAACTAAATTATTGTAAGGACATTCTAAGTTTGTTCCTAAAGCTTATCACAGTAATCTATCTTTGCATGAAGATCAGATGCCCCATGACTTAAAACTAGGAGATTATGCATATCAGAAAATACAGCAAACAAAGGACTCTTTATTGCTGACTTGGAAAGAGTCACATCAGGTCTCCTCTCCAGAATCGAGTGCAACTCCTGTCTCTGACAAACTGACTTTCACTAACTAAGACCAGCACTACCAGATCAGGACAAGAAGATGACATCTGAACTAGACAGCTGATCTAAGATGTTAGATATACATTTTTGATTTACAGTTATACTTACAAATATTACATATAAATTTATCAGAAAAGAGAAAGATAAATTTATCAGAAAAGAGAAAGAAGGATTTTAAATGCTCAAAAGACATATATTAAAAAAATAAATTCAAACTAAGCTAAATTACAATGCCATTTGTTTGGAAAAGAAGTGTAATAGATTACCAAAGAATCTAGGATGATAGTTCTTTTGTTGGGGGTGTCAGAGGTAAAGTTTGATTGGAGGGGAGGCAGGATCACATTAAAAATGTGTAAGATGGCCAGGACTGTTCTGTCTCCTATCTTGGATGGTGGTTACAAGGGTGTACATCTTGTTATCATTGTGTGCTAAGACACTCAGGCATATCCAACCTTTGTGACCCCATGGACGGTAGCCTGCCAAGTGCCTCTGTTCACAGGAGTCTCCTGGCAAGAATACGGGAGTGGGATGCCAGTAACTTTAAGCTGCACATTTGTGTGATTTGAATTTATATAATAATGACCACTAAGGTTAAAAATTCTTTAAAGCTTAAGATATACTGGACTGAACATGGTTAAACAGGTTTCTTTACTTTGGGACCTCTCAGAAACTTTAAAAATGCCGCTACATATTGTGAATAGTTAGGATGGTAATTTAGCTTGCAACATTTAACAATCTAATTTAGCCAAGAAATTCTTTTTTTCCCAAAACACCTATTAACAGTTCTCAGGACACTAGTGTTCTGTGAAGNTGTGCTTTTGATAACAGGTTGTAAAGTTCTTTACCTTTTAAGTAATTTGTTGTAGCTTTCTGTATTTTTCCTTGAAATCTTTTATCATCACTTTAGTTAAATGAATAAGAATTATTTCACAGTGTCCTATGATCCTATTTGACCAAGTATTTTAAAACTTTTTTGATATATTTGATAAACTTCCCAAGCATCACATTCTGAGTTCTTTTGACCCCTAGTTGGTTTGGGGATGTTTCTGAGAGCTAAAATGATATGTTAAATTAATTAAGTTTATTTAATATGTTAAATTACATGGGAAGCATTGTCAAATGAGTGGTGATAAACCTTCTTTGGTTGTACTATATGGGTAAATGCCATTAATATAAAAGGTCTATAAACTATATAAATTTTCTAAAATTTAAATATGTCCTGGTATATTTTCAGTCATAATTCTAGTTATCTTAAAATGTTATATGTCACAGTGGTAACCATGTTTATTTGTCAAATGCATTGTAATCAGATCTTTAACAGTGTGTTTTTTAAACTTTTTTTGTGTGTCATTTATAGGCAATTACTCTGATGCTTTTGCCAAAAATGTACTCTGATGCTTGTACTCTGATGCTTTTTCCAAAAATGCTTTATCTTCTGGAAAATTCATAGGAAGGACACGTATATATTTCTAATAACTGTCAGATCATACTACTAAACTGAGTAAGAAATTAAAGAATAAAACCTGATAGCTTTGTTAACTGCTAAAATGATCAACAAGAATCAGTTGCAAAAGGCTATTTAATCTTTATTTTCCAGAAGTAAAGAGATCTTTAGCCTGATGCTAATTATGACTTAAAGCAATTTGGTAAAATATATATTTTCTTAGCAGAATTAAAATGTTTATCTTTTCCCCTTACTGGATTGCTCCAGAAACTGAAAACTCTTAGGTTCCCAGCAGGCTTATCAGATGATTAAGAAATACCAACACCTAACAGGTGTCAGAATCTCAAGATATTAGAAGAATCTCAAGAAAAGAGGAATTCACCTAAATCTATAGATATCACTTGTAGAATCTGATACCAAGTCCTTGGCATGACCTTCCTGGTCTTGAGAGTCCTTTTAAAAGTTCAGTTTGAGAGTCTTTATAAAAAGCTCCAGCATAGCCAACTTAAGAGTCTGTAGATCAATTGCATATACGTAAATAATCTGGCCAAGTTTACTGAAACTAGATATATTTTGCAAACAAATTAGTCTTAATTTGGCTACGTTTGGTAGAACTTTGGGTAATTTTGAGAAACTTCAGGAGAGACTGAAGGCAGGAGGAGAAGGAGACGACAGAGGATGAGATGGTTGGATGGTATCACTGATTCGACGGACATGAATTTGAACAAGCTCTGGAAGTTGGTGATGGACAGGGAAGCCTAGCATGCTGCAGTCCATGGGGTCGCAGAGTCAGACATGACTGAGTGACTGGACTGAGCTGAACTGAACTGGGTAATTTTATGAGAAAAAAATAGATTTTGGTCAGTGTTAAGGTTTTGTGTTGTTGTCTTTGAGAATTTTTGTTTTTACTAAGACTCACTTCCCAGATGGTTCCTTGTTGAGAAATTATGTTATCATAAAACTTAACTAAATTATTGTAAGGACATTCTAAGTTTGTTCCTAAAGCTTATCACAGTAATCTATCTTTGCATGAAGATCAGATGCCCCATGACTTAAAACTAGGAGATTATGCATATCAGAAAATACAGCAAACAAAGGACTCTTTATTGCTGACTTGGAAAGAGTCACATCAGGTCTCCTCTCCAGAATCGAGTGCAACTCCTGTCTCTGACAAACTGACTTTCACTAACTAAGACCAGCACTACCAGATCAGGACAAGAAGATGACATCTGAACTAGACAGCTGATCTAAGATGTTAGATATACATTTTTGATTTACAGTTATACTTACAAATATTACATATAAATTTATCAGAAAAGAGAAAGATAAATTTATCAGAAAAGAGAAAGAAGGATTTTAAATGCTCAAAAGACATATATTAAAAAAATAAATTCAAACTAAGCTAAATTACAATGCCATTTGTTTGGAAAAGAAGTGTAATAGATTACCAAAGAATCTAGGATGATAGTTCTTTTGTTGGGGGTGTCAGAGGTAAAGTTTGATTGGAGGGGAGGCAGGATCACATTAAAAATGTGTAAGATGGCCAGGACTGTTCTGTCTCCTATCTTGGATGGTGGTTACAAGGGTGTACATCTTGTTATCATTGTGTGCTAAGACACTCAGGCATATCCAACCTTTGTGACCCCATGGACGGTAGCCTGCCAAGTGCCTCTGTTCACAGGAGTCTCCTGGCAAGAATACGGGAGTGGGATGCCAGTAACTTTAAGCTGCACATTTGTGTGATTTGAATTTATATAATAATGACCACTAAGGTTAAAAATTCTTTAAAGCTTAAGATATACTGGACTGAACATGGTTAAACAGGTTTCTTTACTTTGGGACCTCTCAGAAACTTTAAAAATGCCGCTACATATTGTGAATAGTTAGGATGGTAATTTAGCTTGCAACATTTAACAATCTAATTTAGCCAAGAAATTCTTTTTTTCCCAAAACACCTATTAACAGTTCTCAGGACACTAGTGTTCTGTGAAGCATAGCTCAAGATATGCCCATTTATTTAAAGCATCAGTGGTATCCTGGGTCCTTTAGAAAACATATATATTATATCAGAAGGCCACTTATCTAATACTACTAACTTAATTTACTAAACCCTCAGTACAAGTAATTTTAAACACATCATGCTTGCCAATAAGAAGTGTTATTTAGGCCAAGAATATTCCAATCCTTATTGGGTAGTCCTTGCCTTCATTCAGTAATAAACTTACAGTTACTTGTTTCTTAGCAATATCTATGTTTCTTAACTTGGGCTTCCCTTGTGCCTCAGCCAGTAAAGAATCCGTCTGCAATGCAAGAGACCTGGGTTTGATCCCTGGGTTGTGAAGATCCCCCAGAGAAGGGAAAGGCTACCCATTCCAGTGTTTTTGCCTGGAGAATTCCAAGTCGCAGAGTCCAACATGACTGGGGACTTTCACTCTCACATTCAAAACGGAATAACTTTCTAATAAGGACAATGAGCCTAAGCTTTAATAGGAGAGTATAAAATTAAGTTCAATGAATTTAAAATATCATAGCTATAGTAGTTGTATAACAGTTTTGTTATATATTGTGAAAAACAATAGGTATAAAAAAGCTAACTTAACTTACATTACTTTTTCCCAATAACTGCTTTCACAATCATGCAAGATATAGATGACAAGTTTTAAAGTTAATTTGAAAAGAAAGCAATAATTCAGGCTGATCTTCTCATGTGGGACCAAATTGCCCTGGCTATGTGTTGCTTGTTCCATCCAGACAAACTAGGTTTAGGAGGCAAGGTAATTCCAATGTAAGCTGAGACTATTATACTATATATGAAGGAGATAATAATAGATAGAGATCCTGGGAGAGGAGAGGCCATCCTAATATATGCTGAGGAGATTAACAGATACAAATGGACAGAGACCTTAGGGTGCTAAGTTAATGCTGATTCCAAAAGGCAGATTTCCATCAGAGAAGATAAAGACATTCAAATAATTTATTTTTTCACTGGAAAAATTATTTACACATTTTCTTTCTATTTTGCCCAAAAGGTAAGGGCAAGTGAGAATTAGAAATTTTCAGTCTAAGGTTCTTTTCTGCAAAATCAAAGTATTTGAGAAATTAATATTTTTGTTAGAAGTAAGAAATTAATATAAAAAAGTCATTTCAAAAGAATTCCACTGAGTGCAAAATGATGTTATGAGTACCAAAATGGTCTTTAACACCCTTTCCTACTGTGCCACAGAATGATGGTAGATTTCTCAGCTCACTCCCTTTTAAAAATCTACATGAAAATATCAGTACCTTTTATTTCAAAGGAAATTCATACAGTGAAAATTGTAACAAAAGTCATGTTTTAAAAATGTAATTTGTTCATTTATTATAGCTCCAAAATTAACTGTAGTAGGTCTTTGTTCCATCACAGTGCTTGGGGAGCCAAAGCTGGAGGGTCATTTATGTGAAGGACTGTTTTGGGTAATGAGATCCTTTATATATTGATTTATTCAGATAGCTACATGCTTAATGTCAAACTACAAAAGCAACCAAATTGTGGTGAGCTGTGTCTACATTTTATTCATTTAGTGTGGAGTATTGATCTTAGGCAAATGACAGAGTTGGACTGACTTTTTCTTTTTTTCTTTAACTTCAAAAATTAGCATTAGTAAGCCACTAAGAGTCTACATGCATAATATGTAAGTGAAAGTTATGACCAACCTAGACAGCATATTATAAAGCAGAGACATTACTTTGCCAACAAAGGTCCATCTAGTCAAGGCTATAGTTTTTCCAGCAGTCATGTATGGATGTGAGAGTTGGACTGTGAAGAAGGCTGAGTGCTGAAGAATTGATGCTTTTGAAGGGTGGTGTTGGAGAAGACTCTTGAGAGTCCCTTGGACTGCAAGGAGATCCAACCAGTCCATTCTGAAGATCAGTCCTGGGTTTTCTTTGGAAGGACTGATGCTAAAGCTGAAACTCCTGTACTTTGGCCACCTCATGAGAAGAGCTGACTCACTGGAAAAGACCCTGATGCGGGGAGGGATTGGAGGCAGGAGGAGAAGGGGACGACAGAGTACGAGATGGCAGGATGGCATCACTGACTCAATGGACGTGAGTCTGAGTGAACTCCAGGAGTTGGTGACGGACAGGGAGGCCTGGCGTTCTGCAGTTCATGGGGTTGCAAATAGTCGGACATGACTGAGCGACTGAACTGAACTGAACCTTGGTCTTAATCCTTCAAAAATAAGCACAATAATAGCAATTATTAAATATCTTACCAGGCTAAACTAGTTACACTTGTAACTGTAATGGAATCCTTCTCAGAAGAAAATACAGAATCCTGAAATGGGTTGTGGTGGTGGTGATTTAGTCACTAAGTCATGTCCAACTCTTGCCAACCTGATGGACTGTAGCCCAGGAGGCTCCATTGTATGGGATTTCCCAGGCAAGAATACTAGAATGGGTTGCCATTCCCTTTTCAGGGGGTCTTCCTGACCCAGGGATCGAACCTATATCTCCTGCATTGGCAGGAAGATTCTTTACCGACTAAGGCATCAGAGAAGCCCAGCTATAACAGCTCACATGTATTCAATCATTCATTCATCCAAGAATACTTCCTGAGAACTTTCAAATTGCCAGGCACTGAGTGTGCTTTCTACTAGGGAGGCAATAACATTAAGGAGGATAGGGTTCATGCTCTCAGAAAGTGTGAAAGCAAGCAAGAAAATCAGAGGAGAAAAGAAGCAATTGATTTCCCATTGAGTGCAGTGCACTTGAGCACCTGTGAGAGGCCATGGTAGGAACACTAACCATGATTTTGAAAATGAGCAGAGACTCTTAGAAGAACTATCTTCTAGATTAGATGAGGACTTTGTCAAATATGATAGAAGCACTTCAGGCGAGGCAAAACATGCCAGTGCCTAGACCCAAAGGAGACTGTGGCATTTGAGTAATTAGCAAATAAATCAGTCCAGCTAAAGTTTAACTGAAAGGGGGTCGGTAGACAGAAGGCCAAAGAGATGGGCAGAAGTTATGGGGTAGGAGAGAGTTCTCTAGGATGCTTGAAGCTCATCCAAAAGGCAGAGAAGACTCAGTCTCATTTGCCTTGAATTCAAGTAGCCACTTCACAGACCGCATAGCATTTGTTTTCACACCACATGTGGCTTCAAGAATCATCTTGCTTCTTACTATATGCTTGAAAATTAAAAGTGGCACGGATGACAACATTTGCTTTATGAGAAGGACAATGGCAAGCTTAACAGGAAGGCTGATCTAACTCTAGAGACATAGTAAGTCTTTCAGTTCAGTTCAGTTCAGTCACTCAGTAGTGTCCAACTCTCTGCAACCTCATCAATCATAGCACACCAGGCCTCCCTGTCCATCACCATCTCCCGGAGTTCACCTAGACTCACATCCATCAAGTCCGTGATGCCATCCAGCCATCTCATCCTCTGTCATCCCCTTCTCCTCCTGCCCCCAATCTCTCCCAGCATCAGAGTCCTTTCCAGTGAGTCAACTCTTCTCATGAGGTGGCCAAAGTACAGGAGTTTCAGCTTTAGCATCAGTCCTTCCAAAGAAAACCCAG
>SJYW01052660.1:446323-494737 GCA_006410735.1 Raphicerus campestris | reverse complement strand
TATTACAGCTACATCCTTCATAAACAATGGAAGCAGATGTTTTCTTTAACTTTTGAACCTTAGTTTCTTTGCCTACAAAATGATTACAGGAGTAGAATCTCCATCAAAGATTCTTGGCAGAAAGACAGAGTATTAGCACCATGCCTGGTAGATATCAATGACTCAATACATCCTAACTACTATTAACATAAGTCCATGTATATATACTGGAGAAGGCAATGGCACCCCACTCCAGTACTCTTGCCTGGAAAATCCCATGGGCAGAGGAGACTGGTAGGTTGCAGTCCATGGGGTCGCGAAGAGTCGGACACGACTGAACGAATTCACTTTGACTTTTCACTTTCATGCATTGGAGAAGGAAATGGCAACTCACTCCAGTGTTCTTGCCTGGAGAATCCCAGGGACGCAGGAGCCTGGTGGGCTGCCATCTATGGGGTTGCACAGAGTTGGACACGACTGAAGAGACTTAGCAGCAGCAGCAGCATGTGTATATTGAGAGTCTATAGGACAGTTGAGAGGGAAAAAATATGTATGATCCAGAATCAAATGCTAATTGAGTAATTGTTATTACAAATATAGAGAAAGGAGTTAGGAGCTGAAATATAATGAGTACAGGAAGCTTTGGAAGAATTCAGGAACCTCTTCATTAGCGAGATGGCCCAAAGCCAAACTTGAGCCTCCAAAAATTTGTAGGATCTGGAGTAGGCTCGGGCAGCCTGGGGCAGATGATTCCAGTTAACACAACAGCAGGAATACCATAAATACTGCATTTGACAGCTGGTATATTTTCTGTCTGAAGAGCGAGGCATAAAATCGTAGCTAAAAGGAAGTACATATTGAGCATAATCTTCAGTCTAACACTGTTCTAATTGCTTTATCACTTATCATATCAAATATTTGTAACCACCTTATGAGGTAGGTAATATTGTTATCCCCATACTCAGATAAAAAAAAAACAAAGAGCAGACAGATTGTGGAAACTGCCTCAGACTGAATACTCAACTGCTGCTGCTGCTGCTGCTGCTAAGTCGTCTCAGTCGTGTCCAACTCTGTGCAACTCCATAGATGGCAGCTTACCAGGCTCCTCCATCCTTGGGATTCTCCAGGCAAGAACACTGGAGTGGGTTGCCATTTCCTTCTCCAATGCATGAAAGTGAAAAATGAAAGTGAAGTCGCTCAGTCCTGTCTGACTCTTCTTGACCCCATGGACGGCAGCCTAACAGGCTCCTCTGTCCATGGGAGTTTCCAGGCAAGAGCACTGGAGTGGGGTGCCATTGCCTTCTCTGAAATACTCAACTAGTGAGTGACAAAGCTCAGGAAATGCTCCAAGTTCACATTCTTAATCAATAAACCACATGCTCTTTTGTGTTTCTATAATCTGCTACTTCCTATGGTGGGTAGGGAATATGGCATTATTTGGTTAAAAACATATAGTCTGTTGTCTGGGAGAGTAATAGCTTTTAGCAACAGGAAAAATGGATATCAACTACCCAGAATTCCAATTTATCACCTCAATCTTGTTCTTTAGAATGAAAAATATGGCATTTGCTCAGATATAACTTGACTGAACTAACAAAGGATAAAAATATTGAGTTTATAAAAATTCAGTTACAGTGTCATGGCATTACATAGGTCTGTGGAGGCCAAATTATGTTTGCTTTCTATAGAATAATAACTACATGGAAACTCAGGTGTCAGAATTTAGCTTCATCTGAAAATGGATTTTATATTGTGGCTAAATCTATTTGCTTCACCATTCGTACTTCATTCCAACTAGAAATTATTTCTAGTTCATTTATTTCACATGAAAAACTTATCCTAAAATGATAGGTTAAATATAAAGAGTGGTTCAAATATAGGAGAACTGCAAAGTTCTGTTGAGTTCTCAAATAATTCCCTATTTTCCAGATGCAATTTATTCAATTTGCCCTTATTATCCTCATTTTATTCCTCCAACAAGAGGTCTTTAGGCCATTTTATAGTCCTATGGATATTAGCACTTCTAATAGGGTTGGATAAAAAAGTGAGAGAAGGTGAAATTTAAATCAGCTCATTTTGCTTCTACTTTATTAGTTTTAAACGGAATCTTTTGAAAATTAGTAGCTCTAATGGAAGTCTGATTTATTTTTGATGTAACATATCCAATTTTTGCCCTTTCTTTATTCAGCTATGTCAAAAGAGTTTATTCAGTCCCATGGTACCTTCTAGCTGCCTATGCTTGGGCATGTTCTAGGAAGTGTTATATGAGTTTATAATAAAGAAATATGTGCNAATGGAAGTCTGATTTATTTTTGATGTAACATATCCAATTTTTGCCCTTTCTTTATTCAGCTATGTCAAAAGAGTTTATTCGGTCCCATGGTACCTTCTAGCTGCCTATGCTTGGGCATGTTCTAGGAAGTGTTATATGAGTTTATAATAAAGAAATAAGTGCTTTTGCATGTTTTGTTCAGTTATATACAGGGCTGCCACTCATAAATGGCTTACATAACTTCAGATCAGGAACTACTTCTATCCAGAGGCATGTGAATGTGACAACTCTTTTGTCTTGTGATTGTATTCATTTACGTTTTTCTGCCTCTCCATTTCTCAACCTTCTCCAATATCCCATATCTTCCTTCTCACATTATCACGTCTTTGGGCATTCAGCTGTCTCCATTTGTACTGCCCTGTCACACCCTCATTCTCACACTGACATGCACTCATATTTCTGTCAATTGTCTTCTCAAACAATGTCTTTTCTAAATAGCCAGGATATTGTCTGGTCTCCCTCTGTGCTCCCATAAGATTTTATTTGTATTATTCATTATATCATGTTTGTCCGTCTCCTGCATTAGCTTATGAGTTCCTTGAAAACTTAAAATGCACCATATGATATTTCAGTGTCTGGCACAGAGTAAAAACCCACCTCAGGTTTTTTAAATAAAAGTTAACATAGTTAACATGTTTGAGTGTTTCCTATGTCAGCGTCAGTCAGTCAGAAAACTTATACACATCTCTCATGTACTGCTCAGTTTGTCTCTATGCATTAGGCACTATTAGTATCCCTATTTTCAGATGAGAAAACTGAGACTCAGGAAGTTTAAATAAATTGCCCAAGATCACTCAGTGAACAACTTACAAAGGCAGGAAGTTCAGCCATAGTAGTGACTTCAGAGCTTTCATTCACTGTGTATGGCCATACTGAATGGATGACGAATGAATCACTAAATGATGTAATTGTATGTTTAGACCCTGCTTATGCACACGTGAAAATTTGGTAGCCATACTTATTTACCAAAAATATATCATATGCTATATACAGGAGACAGGTCTCCTGCATTGCAGGTGGATTCTCTACCAGCTGAGCCCCCAGGGAAGCCCATAGAAGGCACAGCTGTTACCTTAAAAAAAAAAAAAAAAACTCAAAGAACAAATAGACATTATCTTAATAATGGGTAAAAAGCTGTCATAGATATTCTAATACCAAAATTAATAGGGACACAACTGTGAGGGTTTAATCGTACATGATTTGGAATGGTAAACACTTTACTGACTTCCTTAGTGGCTCAGACAGTAAAGAATCCACCTGTGATGCAGGAGACCTAGGTTCAATCCCTGGGTTGGGAAAATCCCATCGAGAAAGGCATGGCAACCCACTCCAGTATTCTTGCCTGGAGAATCCCCATGGACAGAGAAGTCTGGCAGGCTGCAGTCTATGGGGTCACAAACAGTCAGACACGACTGAGTGACTAAGCACAGCAAACATATTATGGTTGACACTAAAGTCTTCTTTAAAAAATGAGTTTTTACCAAGTGAGAAACAAAAGAAGGGAAGATAAGAAAGAGGGTCTACAAGAATGAAACATCAATATTCACATCAGTCTAAGTTAAAAATATAAATAAAAATAAACATGACTGTTAAAATGATTTACTGTAGTTTTGTTATCTGTAAAGATACACCCACCATTCACATTTATCCTATTTGGTTATATATGTACATGTATATAATATGTATGTACATCAATTTGTTAATGTAGTGCATCATATTGAAGAATTTTTACATCTGTGGGATAAACCCTACTTCATCATAGTGTATAATTCTTTTTTTTAGTTTTAAAAATTTATTTATTTTTTAATTGAAGGATAATTGTTTTACAGAATTTTGTTGTTTTCAGTCAAATCTCAACATGACTCAGCCATAGGTGTACATGTATCACCTCCCTTTTGAAACTCACTCCCATCTCCCTCCCAATCCCATCCCTTTAGGCTGGTACATAACCCCTGTTTGAGTTTTATGAGCCATACAGCAAACTCCCGTTGGCTATCTGTTTTACATATGGTAATGTAAGTTTCCATGTTACCCTTTTCATATGTCTCACCCTCTCCTCCCCTTTCCCCATGTCCATAAGTCTATTCTTTATGTATGTTTATCCATTCCTTCCCTGTAAATAAATTCTTTAGTACCATTTTTCTAGATTCCATATATATGTATTAGAATATATTTATCTTCCTTTTTCTGACTTACTTCACTCTGTATAATAGGTTCTATGTTCATCCACCTCATAAGAACTGACTCAAATGTGTTTCATTTAATAGCAGAGTAATATCCCATTGTGTATATGTACCAAAACTCCTTTATCCATTCATCTGTCGATGGCCATCTAATTTGCTTCCATGTTCTAGCTATTGTAAATAGTGCTGCAATGAACAATGGGATACGTGCACACTTTTCAATATTGGTTTCCTCAGGGTATATGCCTAGGAGTGGGATTGCTGGGTCATATGGTGGTTTTAGTCCTAGTTTTTAAGGAATTACCATACTACGTTTCATAGTGGCTGTATCAATTTATGTTCCCACCAACAGTCAAGAGCATTCCCCTTTCTTCACACCCTCTCCAGAATTTACTCTTTGTAGACTTTTTGATGATGGCCATTCTGACTGGTGTGAGGTGTTATCTCATTGTAGTTTTGATTTTCATTTCTCTAATATTTAGCAGTGTTGAGCATCTTCTCGTGTGTTTGTTAGCTATCTGTGTGTCTTTTTTGGAGAAATGTCTGTTNAGGCAACCCACTCCAGTATTCTTGCCTGGAGAATCCCCATGGACAGAGAAGTCTGGCAGGCTGCAGTCTATGGGGTCACAAACAGTCAGACACGACTGAGTGACTAAGCACAGCAAACATATTATGGTTGACACTAAAGTCTTCTTTAAAAAATGAGTTTTTACCAAGTGAGAAACAAAAGAAGGGAAGATAAGAAAGAGGGTCTACAAGAATGAAACATCAATATTCACATCAGTCTAAGTTAAAAATATAAATAAAAATAAACATGACTGTTAAAATGATTTACTGTAGTTTTGTTATCTGTAAAGATACACCCACCATTCACATTTATCCTATTTGGTTATATACGTACATGTATATAATATGTATGTACATCAATTTGTTAATGTAGTGCATCATATTGAAGAATTTTTACATCTGTGGGATAAACCCTACTTCATCATAGTGTATAATTCTTTTTTTTAGTTTTAAAAATTTATTTATTTTTTAATTGAAGGATAATTGTTTTACAGAATTTTGTTGTTTTCAGTCAAATCTCAACATGACTCAGCCATAGGTGTACATGTATCACCTCCCTTTTGAAACTCACTCCCATCTCCCTCCCAATCCCATCCCTTTAGGCTGGTACATAACCCCTGTTTGAGTTTTATGAGCCATACAGCAAACTCCCGTTGGCTATCTGTTTTACATATGGTAATGTAAGTTTCCATGTTACCCTTTTCATATGTCTCACCCTCTCCTCCCCTTTCCCCATGTCCATAAGTCTATTCTTTATGTATGTTTATCCATTCCTTCCCTGTAAATAAATTCTTTAGTACCATTTTTCTAGATTCCATATATATGTATTAGAATATATTTATCTTCCTTTTTCTGACTTACTTCACTCCGTATAATAGGTTCTATGTTCATCCACCTCATAAGAACTGACTCAAATGTGTTTCATTTAATAGCAGAGTAATATCCCATTGTGTATATGTACCAAAACTCCTTTATCCATTCATCTGTCGATGGCCATCTAATTTGCTTCCATGTTCTAGCTATTGTAAATAGTGCTGCAATGAACAATGGGATACGTGCATACTTTTCAATATTGGTTTCCTCAGGGTATATGCCTAGGAGTGGGATTGCTGGGTCATATGGTGGTTTTAGTCCTAGTTTTTAAGGAATTACCATACTACGTTTCATAGTGGCTGTATCAATTTATGTTCCCACCAACAGTCAAGAGCATTCCCCTTTCTTCACACCCTCTCCAGAATTTACTCTTTGTAGACTTTTTGATGATGGCCATTCTGACTGGTGTGAGGTGATATCTCATTGTAGTTTTGATTTTCATTTCTCTAATATTTAGCAGTGTTGAGCATCTTCTCGTGTGTTTGTTAGCTATCTGTGTGTCTTTTTTGGAGAAATGTCTGTTTAGGTCTTTTTCCCACTTTTTGATTGGGTTGTTTGTTTTTCTGGTATTGAGTTGTATGAGCTGTTTGTTTGTTTTGGAAATTAATCCTTTGTCAGTTGTTTCATTTGCTATTATTTTCTCCCATTCTAAGGGTTGTCTTTTCACCTTGCTTATAGTTTCCTTTGTTCTGCAAAAGCTTTTAAATTTAATCAGGTCCCACTTGTTTACTTTTGTTTTTATTTCTGTTACTCTAGGAGGTGGGTCATAGAGGATCTTGCTTTGATTTATGATGAGTGTTCTGCCTACATTTTCTTCTAAGAGTTTTATAGTTTCTGGTCTTACATTTAGGTATTTAATCCACTCTGAGTTTATCTTTGTGTATGGTGTTAGGAAGTATTCTAATTTAATTCTTTTACATGTAGTTGTCAAGTTTTCCCAGCACCATTTATTGAAGAGACTGTCTTTGCTCCATTGTATATTCTTGCTGCCTTTATAAAAAATAAAGTACCCATAGGAGCATGGGTTTATTTCTGGGCTTTCTATCTTATTCCATTGGCCTATATTTCTGTTTTTGTGCCAGGTCCACACTATCTTGATGACTGTAGCTTTGTAGTATAATCAGTAGTCAGAAAGGTTGATTCCTCCAGCTCCATTCTTCTTTCTCAAACTGTTTTGGCTATTCATGGTCTTTTGTATTTCCATATGAATTGTGAATTTTTTTGTTCTAGTTCTGTGAAAAATGTCATTGGTAATTTGATGGGGATCACATTAAATCTGTAGATTGCATTTGGTAGTATAATCATTTTCACAATATTGATTCTTCCTACCCAGTAACAAGGAATATCTCCCCATCTGTTTATGTTATCTTTGATTTCTTTCATTAGTGTGTCTTACAATTTTCTGTGTACAGTTCTTTTGTCTCCTTAGGTAAGTTTATTCCTAGATATTTAATTATTTTTGTTTCTGTGGTGTATGGGGTTGATTCCTTAATTTGTCTTTCTGATTTTTCATTGTTAGGGTATATAATTGCAAGTGATTTCTGTGTATTGATTTTATATCCTGCAGTTTTGCTAAATTCACTGATTAGCTCTAATAATTTTCTGATACCATCTTTAGGGTTTTCTATATACAATATCATGTCATCTGCAAACAATGAGAGCTTTACTCTTCTTTTCCAACCTGGATTCCTTTATTTCTTTTTCTTCTCTGATTGCTGTAGCTAGGACTTCCAGAACTATGCTGAATAATTACCCTGATACCAAAACCAGACAAAAACAACACATAAGAAAACTACAGGCCAGTATCACTGATGAACATAGATGCAAAAATCCTTAACAAAATTTTAGCAAACAGAATTCAGCAACACATCAAAAAGCTCATTCATCATGATCAAGTTAGGTTTATTTCAGGAATGTAAGGATTCTTCAGTGTATTCAAATCAATCAATGTAATGCACCATATTAACAAATTGAAAGTCAAAAGCCAGATAATAATCTCAATAGATGCAGAAAAAGCCTTTGACAAAATTCAGCATCAGTTTATGATTAAAACTCTTCAAAAAATAGGCATAGAAGGAACCTACCTCAACATAATAAAGGCCATATATGATAAGCGTACAGCAAACACTCTCAATGGTGAAAAACTGAAAGCTTTCCCACTAAGATCAGGAACAAGACAAGGGTGTCCACTTTCACCACTATATTTCATCATAATTCTGTACGATTCATTTAATGTGTTGGTGGATTCAGTTTGTTGGATTCGGTTTGCTGGTATTTTGTTAAGGATTTTTGCATCCATGTTCATTGATGATATTGGTCTATAACTTTGGTATTAGGGTAATGGTGGCATCATAGAATGAGTTCAGCAGTGTTCCTATATCTGCAATATTTTGGAAGATTTTGAGAAGGATAGCTGCTAGCACTTCTCTAGATGTTTGACAAAATTCTCCTGTGAAGCCATCTGATCTTGGACTTTTGTTTGTTAGAAGATTTCTAATTACAGCTTTATTTTCATTACTTGTAATTAGTCAAGTTCATATTTTATATTTCTTCCACATTCAGTCTTGGACAGTTGTATGTTATTTGTCAATTTTCCTTTGCATTTAATATTTTTTCTTTGTACTTTACTTTTGTTGGTTTGGTTAATATGTGTCTTGGCATGTTTCTCCTTTTGTTTGTCCTTTATGGGACTCTCTGTGTTTCCTGGACTTGGTTGACTTTCCTTTCCCATTTAGGGAAATTTTTGACTATAATATTTTCAAATGTTTTCTCAGACTCTTTCTTTTTTTTCTTCTGGAGTCCTATAATTTGAATGTTGGTGTGTATAATGTTTTCCCAGAGGTATGTAAGACTGTCCTTATTTCTTTTCATTCCTTATTCTGCTCCATGGCAGTTATTTACATCACTTTATCTTCCAGCTCATTTATCTGTTCTGTTTCAGTTATTCCACTATTGATTCTTCTAGTTTATTTTTTCATTTCAGTTATTATATTGCTCACCACTGGTTATAATTTAGTTCTTCTCGGTCCTTGTAAAACATTTTTTTGTATCTTCTTGATCTGTGTTCTATTTTATTTCCAAGATTTCAGATCATGTTTACTATCATTACTCTGAGTTCTTTTTCAGTAGATTGCTTATTTCATCTGCATTTATTTAGTCTTATGGGTGCAAGAAGATCCAACTAGTCCATTCTGAAGGAGATCAACCCTGGGATTTCTTTGGAAGGAATAATGCTAAAGCTGAAACTCCAGTACTCTGGCCACCTCATGCAAAGACTCTTGTTTCTGTTGTCTCCACCATGGTGGGTGAAGCTGGTCCAGCAGCTTGTGTAGGCTTCCTGGTGATAGAGACTGGTGTCTAAGCTCTGGTGGATGGAGCTGAATGTCTTTCATCTGATGGGAAGGGCTGCATCAAGGGGTGTGTTTTGGGTTGTCTGTGAGCTTAGTATGACTTTAGGCAGCCAATTTGCTGATGAGTAGGACTGTGTTCCTGCCTTGCTCACTGTTTGGTGTGAGGTCTCCAGCATTAGAGCCTGTAAGCAATTGGGTGAAGCTAGGTCTTGGTGTTGAGATGAATACTGTGAGGGAGTCTTTCTGCTGTTTTGGTACTTCAGATACAGGAATAAACATATGCTGAAGTCTCATTCCTTCTCTTACAAACAAATTAACTTGATCTAGGCAGGGGATTTTTTTCCAGTGTTAAGCAATATAGCATGCTTAACAGCAAAACAAGCAGACATGAGGGTTGGACCATAAAGAAAGTTCACATCTGCACATGACTACTGGCAAGAAAAACATAGCCTTGACTAGATGGACCTTTGTTGGCAAAGTAATGTCTGCTTTTTAATAGGTTGTCTAGGTTTGTCACAGTTTTTATTCTAAGGAGCAAGCGTCTTTTAATTCCATAGCGGCAGTCATCATTTACAGTGATTTTGGAGCACCTTCCCCCCCCTAAAAAAACTAACACTGTTTTCATTGTTTCCCCATCTATGCGCTATAAAGTGATGGGACCAGATGCCATGATCTTTGTTTTTTGAATATTGAATTTTAACCCAGTTTTTTCACTGTCCTCTTTCACCTTCATCAAGAGGGTCTTTAGTTTCTCTTTACTTTCTGCCATAAGGGTGATATTATTTGCATACCTGAGGTTATTGATATTTCTCCTGGCAGTCTTGACTCCAGCTTGTGATTCCTCCAGCCCAGCGTTTCTCATGATGTACTCTGTATATAAGTTAGATAAGCAGAGTGACTTGATGTACTCCTTTCCCAGTTTTGAACCATTCTTATTTTCCATTTCTTGTTCTAAATGTTGCTTCTTGACCTGCATACAGATTTATCAGGAGGCAGATCAGGTGGTCTGGTATTTCCAACTCTTGAATTTTCCACAGTTTGCTGTGATCCACATAGTCAAAGACTTTAGAGTAGTCAATGAAGCAGAAGTAGACGTTTTTTCTGGAATTCTCTTGCCTTTCCTATGATCAGCAGATGTTGGCAGTTTGATTTCTTGTTCCCCTGCCTTTTCATAATTCAGCTTGAACATCTGGAAATTCTTGGTTCATGTATTGCTGAAGCCTAGCTTGGAGAATTTTGCCCATTACTTTGCTAGCATTTGAAATGAGAGCAATTGTATGGTAGTTTGAACATTCTTTGGCATTGCCTTTATTTGGGATTGGAATGAGAATTGATCTTTTCTAGCCCTGTGGCCACTGCTGGGTTTTTCAAATATGCTGGCATATTGAGTGCAGCACTTTAATAGCTACACTCAATGTCAATATCTGCAAATCATGTTTTAGGATTTGAAATAGCTCAGCTGGAATTCCATCAGTTCATTAGCTTTGGTCGTAGTGATGATTCCTAAGGCCCACTTGACTTCACACTCCATTATGTCTGGCTGTAGATGAGGTAATCACATGGTGATTATCTGGCTCATTATGATATTTTATGTATAGTTCTTCTGTGCATTCTTGCTACTTCTTCTTAATGTCTTCTGCTTCTGTTATGTGCATACCATTTCTGTCCTTTATTGTACCCATCTTTGTATGGACTACAAGGATATCAAACCAGTCAATCTTAAAGGAAATCAGTCATCAGTCCTATATATTTATTAGAAGGACTAATAAATATATTAGTTCCAACATTAGTTGCTGAAGTTCCAACATTTTGGCCACCTGATGTGAAGAACTGACTCAATAGGAAAAAAAAAAAAAAAACCCAACCTTGATCCTGAGAAAGACTGAAGACAGGAGGAGAACAGGATGACAGTGGATGAGATGGTTGGATGACATCACTGACCTGATGGACATGAGTTTCAGCAGGCTCCAGGAGTTGGTGATGGGAAGCCTGGCATGCTGAGGTCTACAGGGTCACAAAGAATCAGACACATCTGAGCAACTGAACTGAACTGAACTTGCATGAAATCTTCCACTGGTATCTCTAATAATCTTGAAGAGATCTCTAGTCTTTCCCATTCTATTGTTTTCCTCTGTTTCTTTCCATTGTTCACTTAGGAAGGCTTTCTTATCTCTCTTTGCTATTCTTTGGAACTCTTCATTCAGATGAGTATATCTTTCCTTTTCTCCTTTGCTTTTCACTTCTCTTCTTTTCTCAGCTATTTCAAAGGCTTTGACAGACAACCATTTTACCTTTTCGCATCTCTTTTTTTGGGTATGATCACCACCAAATACCTATATACAAAATGTGAAACTCCTTTAAGGAGATCCTTTCAGTGGCAAAGCCTACCAGTGCCCCTAATCACTGCACTCTTTTAGTCATTTTTTTTTCTGTACCAATTTGGATTGTTTTTATGTCTCGCCTTCAAGCACACTAATCTTTTCTTCTACATCTAAACTGCTATTAATTCCGTCCAGTATTATTTTGTGTAACCATTTTATTTTTATTTCTACAAGTTAGATTGGGTCTCTTTTATACCTTCTCTATTTGCTTTTGGATCATATATAATATTGCTATAATAATTGTCTATGGCTTTGTTTCTTTTTAAACTTACCTTTAATTGGAGGATAATTACTTTACAGTATTGTGTTGCTTTCTGCTATACATCAACATGAATCAGTCATAAGTATACATATGTCCCCTCCCTTGTGAACCTCCCCTCATAACCTTCACCCCATCCCACTGTTCTATATTGTCACAGAACACCTGGTTTAGCTCTCTGTGTTATACAGCAGCTTCCCACTATCTAGCTGCTTTATATATGGCAATGTATATGTTTCAATGCTACTCTCTCAATGTGTTTCACCCTCTCCTGCCCGACTGTGTCTGCAGTTCTGTTCTTCATATCTGCATCTCCTTTGCTGTCCTGCAGGGGGTTCATCAGCAAATTGTAATATCAGAATCTATTCTCAGTCAGTTTCAGTTGGTTGATAATTCTTATTAATTGTATTTTTCTGTTTCTTTGGATGCTTATTAATTTCTAACTGAATGCCAGACACAGTTATCTTGTAGGTGAAGGTAACTGTCTGGCATTCAGACATAGTTACTCTACAGTGATTCCCTGGTGGCTCAGATGGTAAAGAGTCTGACTGCAATGCCNCTGTATTATTCTGTCCTGGAGACTTTCATGGACTGTATAGTCCATGGGGTTGCAAAGAGTCAAACATGACTGAGCAACTTTCGTATGCAAAGGAAAATGTTGTTGTTCAGTCACTCAGTTGTGTCTGGCTCTTCGCAAATTTAATTTTCCTCTTTACAAAGAGAAATATCCAGTTCTAATTTTCTGTTGTTTCCTTTTTTCTGTATTATAAATATATGCATTTCTTTAGCATCTCTTGGTCAGCAAGAGTTGTTTTTAAAGACTTTTAATAAAATTTGGTGTGTGTAGTTTATTTTCTATATTTTAATAAATTAAATTTGTTCTATTATTGTCATATATTTCAGTTATATGTAAATAACTTCAGTCACTATATCTTTATATCACACCTCTATGGGTANGAGTTGTTTTTAAAGACTTTTAATAAAATTTGGTGTGTGTAGTTTATTTTCTATATTTTAATAAATTAAATTTGTTCTATTATTGTCATATATTTCAGTTATATGTAAAAAACTTCAGTCACTATATCTTTATATCACACCTCTATGGGTATTTTTCTATCATCTACTAGAGTTGGAATTCTTTAGCTTTTGTGAATAATCTATTTGGGGCACCTACATGAGTTGTTCCCTTTATCATGGGAAGTAAAATATTTTAAGATTGTATCTATATGCATAACTCTGTTAATTAATTTTGCAATTCAGATAGCATTTTACTCTGGATATTTATACTTCCACTTCTTCCTAAGGAAATTATTCATGGTTTATATTCTCATTTATCACTTCATTTTCAGTTGTCTTATTTCTTCTAAGATAGACTTACATTTAAGTTAAATTTTATGCCTTTATCATCCATAGCTTTTATCTTTTCCTTAATCAAATTCGTTTATGACCATTTAAAAAAATGAATTGTATTGTCATGGAGCATATCATGTTACTGAACATGTCCCTAATTATGGCCCTATTAACAAATTTTGAAAAATGTCTCCAATTATTTTTTCATCATACACATGTATTTTTTTTACTCTTTTTTCTGCATCTCTTGCTTTCCTCTCATACTAATTTCCTTTAAATCTCAACATAAGCTAAATTCTTCTTTCTCTCCCATGTCAGACACCATGACTTTACGCATTGTATGGAGTATTTTTCATGCAGCACACAGAGTAACCTTTTAGAAATCTAATCACAAGTCTAATCTTGTGCTTCTCTTGATTAAAATTATTTGATCACTTCTTATTTCACTTGGTTCCAAAAAATAAACAAAATGTCTGAAAAGAACTTGCATGAATTGTTTTTCTGTTTCTATTGTCATATATAGGAACACTTCTCTTTCTTACTTGCTTTTGTGTATGCTTACTTAATATGAAAACTTCATTTCTATAGGCATAGTAGCACAATATTAATATTTTTAAAATATATTTAATATCTGGAACAATTAAAATTCAAATGTTTATATAAATGTTAGAATCAATTTGCTGATATCAACAAAATAACTTATTTGGATTTTTATTGGAATTACATCTGATCTACAGATTAAGTTAGAAGTGACATTTTGACAATATTGAATCTTCCTATCCATAAACATGAACTATTTATTTAGTTGTTTTCCACTGGGGTCTTGTAATTTTTAACATATAGTTCTTGGGCATATTTTGTTAGATTTATACCTAAGTACTTCACTTTGGGGAGGTTTTAATATAAGTGGTATTGTGGTTTTAATTTAAAGTTCCAGTTGTTCATTGCTGAGATACAGGGAAGAGATTAACTTTTGTATGTTAATCTTACAACCTGCAGTCTTGTTATAATTGTTTATTAGTTCCAGGAGATTTTCTTTGTCAGTTCTTTCAGACTTTTTACATAGATGACCATTTCATCTGTCAATAGAGAGAGTTTAATTTCTTCCTTCCCTATCTATTATATCTATTATTGCTTTTTCATGTTTTATTGCATTATTAGTACTTATAATACAATGTTGAAAAGGAGTGATTGAAGAGGATATCTTTGTCTTGTTCTTCATATTAGCGGAAAAATTTTTAGTTTCATACCTTTAAGCATAATGTGTAGGTTTTTGGTAGATGTTCTTTATCAAGTTGAAGTTTCCTTCTGCTTATTTGCTGAGCATTTTGAATGGGTGCTGATTATTCCTTCTGTATTGATTTGTATGACCATGTGATTTTTTTTTTCACTAGTCTGTCATGTAGTGTGCTACATTAATTGATTTCTAAATGTTGAATCAGGTGCACATACATGCAATACATCCTTCTTGGTTGTGGTGTATTATTATTTTCACTTATTGATAGATTTGATTTGCTAGTGTTTTATTGAGAGTTTTTGCATCCATATTTATTAGAGAAATTGGTCTGTAGTTTTCTTTCAAAAAATTTTTGTGGTTTCGATATCAAGCTAGTTCAAGCCTCATAGAATAAGCTGGAAAATATTTTTTCTGCTTCTGTTTTCTGAGATTGTAGAGAATTGACATAACTTCTTCCTTTAATGTTTGGTAGAATTTACTAGTGAATCTGTCTGGGACTGGTGCTCCTTTTTGCAAGGTTATTAATTGTTGACTCAATGTTTTAATACATTTAACCTATTCAAATTATCTATTTTTTTCTAGTATGAATTTTAGCAGATTGTGTCTTTAAATGTATTGGTTTATTTCTTCTAGATTAGCAAATTTGGGGCAAAGATCTGTTCATAGTACTCCTTTATTATAATTTAAAAGTCTATAGTATCTGTAGTGATGTCCCTTCTTTCATTTTTGGCATTATTAATCTGTATTTTCTGTCATTTTGAATTAACTAGCCTGGTCAGTGGCTTATCAATGTTATTGATCTTTCTGAAAAAATCAGCTATTGATTTCACTTTTCTCTATTGACATCTTGTTTTCAATTTCACTGATTCTGCTCTAATTTTGTACCTTTTTAATGTTTATTTTAGATTTAATTTTCTTTTAAAAACTATCCGATACTTTAAAAATATATCAATATATTTAGATATATTGTCTTACTGTCCATTTTAAAAATTACCTAATATTGCTAAATTGTGCCACAGAAGTTGAGAAAATCTTTATTCATTGAATGAATGCCATATGCCTTTTCAGAAGTAGAAAATGAGCTCATCTTTGTTATCAAAGCTATTTTATAGCTAAGATTTTTAAGTATATTGCTTGTGTTATATGTAAACAGCTTATAATCTAGTTGTTTAAGTAAGATTTTTGCAAACTGATAAAAATATCTGACTGTGATCCCAACCTTTACTGCCCAGGAGATCTGACATTTATCACAAATGTATTATGTAATCAATTTATGTCACCTCCACAACAGCCTTTTGAAACTAGTTACCCAACTTTTACAACCAAGCAAAAGGATGTTTAGAGACAGTTTAATGAATTTGCTTCAAGTCTTCCAGTTTTCAACTGTAGAATTTATGAAAGTGAAGTCGCTCAGTAGTGTCCGACTCTTTGTGACCCTGTGGACTGTAGCCCACCATGTTCCTCCGTCCATGGGATTCTCCAGGCAAGAATACTGGAGAGANATGTATTATGTAATCAATTTATGTCACCTCCACAACGGCCTTTTGAAACTAGTTACCCAACTTTTACAACCAAGCAAAAGGATGTTTAAAGACAGTTTAATGAATTTGCTTCAAGTCTTCCAGTTTTAAACTGTAGAATTTATGAAAGTGAAGTCGCTCAGTAGTGTCCGACTCTTTGCGACCCTGTGGACTGTAGCCCACCATGTTCCTCCGTCCATGGGATTCTCCAGGCAAGAATACTGGAGAGGGTTGCCATTTCCTTCTCCAGGGGAATCTTCCTGACCCGGCGAGTGAACCCAGGTCTCCCTCATTGCAGGCAGATGTTTTAACCTCTGAGCAACGTTTAGATGTAGAACCCCTGGTTTTAGCCACTAAGCTACCTAATTATTTCAGCAATCAGTTCAGTTCAGTTGCTCAGTCAAGTCTGACTCTTTGCAACCCCATGAATCGTAGCACGCCAGGCCTCCCTGTCACTCAAACTCATGTCCATCGAGTTGGTGATGCCATCCAGCCATCTCTTCCTCTATCGTCCACTTCTCCTCCTGCCCCCAATCTCTTCCAGCATCAGGGTCTTTTCCAGTGAGTCCACGCTTCACATGAGGTGGCCAAAGTATTGGAGTTTCAGCTTTAGTGTCAGTCCTTCCAATGAACACCCAGGACTGATTTCAGCAATAGATTATTCTTAATATATGAATGGTAACGGGGAGCATTTGCAATACACAACAATTCATATGCAGTCTGAAAATTTTAAATAGAAAATGAATTAAATTCATCTGAAGACATCTGAGGGTTTTTAGGTAGGTTGCATCCAATATATCAATATAATATCCAATTTAATAACCAGCAGGCTGTGCTGTGTTCTTAGTTGCTCAGTTGTATCCTCCTTTTTGCAACCCCATGGACTGTAGCTCCTCAGGGTCCTCTGTCCATGGGGATTCTCCAGGCAAGAATACTGGAGTGGGTTGCCATGCCCTCCTCCAGGGGATCTTCCCAAACCAGGGATCGAATCCAGGTCTTCTGCACTGCAGGTGGATTCTTTACCACTTGAGCCACCAGGGAAACCCAAGAGCACTGGAGTGGGTATCCTATCCCTTCTGCAGGGGCTCTTCCCAACTCAGGAATCAAACCAGGGTCTCCTGCATTGCAGGCAGATTCTTTACCAGCTGAGCTACCAGGGAAGACCAATAACCAACCTACTAACTAGGTTTTGGTTCTTCAAAATAAAGACAGGTGAAAAAGGAGGGAAATCTTAATTTTATCATCTCTTTTCATTAATATATTCAGATTATAGTTATGCAAATAAAAATATAAGTAAATATTTTGAGAAAATAGAAGATAATTTAATAATCAGTAAAAGAATTAATGTAGGAAATTGACTCTTTAATGAATGGATGTTCTTTTAAAGATCACTTGCTAGTTTCTGGTGCTTACTATTTTGCAACTTGCTTTTTAAAAAGCCCTTTTGCAACTAAGAATTATCATTACCATGAAACACAAAAAGCATTTCTAAAAAAAAAAAGAAACAGCATTTGGAGCACATCTGTTTCAATGATATGCTTTAAAGAAATTTGCAACTATTTTAATCTGAGGGCTTGTTAGTGTGTTGTTTTGAAAAGGTGCTCTTCATGACTCAAAATTAGCCTTTGTATCAGGAGAGATGGGTGTTACCATGGAAAGTACACATTTTTAAATTGAATAGCAAACTAATAGGCACATAAAACCCACATGACTTGTTGGCACATAAATTGCCTCTCCTGGGGCCACAATTAAACATATTCCTGTTCTAAGATATTTTGCTGTTTTTTTTTTTTTCTGTGTTTTGTTTAGTTAGTAGAGTCACATATCTCCTTTTGTAGCCTGAAGCCTTTCTTTTCTCAGCTACCCAGGATTGCTCACTTCCCTTCCCTGATGGAATTTTCCTACTGCAAGGAAGAACTGTTCTTGTGTACAAAGAACTGCTTTGTGTATTAAGATGTTAAAAGTTATGCAAATCCATGCATAATAATATCTAGTAAATATCCAGAATATTTGCATCTAAAACACTGTGGTGGCTTGGTCACTAAGTTGTATCCAACTCTTGCAACCCCATGAACTATAGGCTCCTCTGTCCATGGGATTCTCCAGGCAAGAATACTGGAGTGTGTTGCCATTTCCTTTCTTCAGGAGATCTTCCCAGCCCAGGAAGCAAACACGGGTCTCTGGCATTGCAGGCAGATTCTTTGCCGACTGAGCTACAAGGGAAGCTCAAAACATTATAGGGAAGCAATATAAAATATGACTTAACAAAGTCTTCGTTTTCATTCTAGAGTTCCCAGTAAAACAGAGACTCCTGTATAAAATAATTAAAAATGAACACCTTCAGATTTTTCTAGATATAAGTAATTAACTAAACTTTCAAACTTAAAATGACTTTGCTCACTCAGAAGTCTGACAGTTAGTCTTAGCATCTTTCTCTTTCTTACACCCCACCTCCACCACATCCAACCCAATTTATCTGTTCCTTTCATTGACAAAGCAGTAATGGCTTTTGGCCTTTTATTATTTTTTTCTTCAGTTGCATATTATGAACTTACATTTCCTTATTCATCCTTTGCTTCAAAAAGGAAAGCCCTTTCATGGCATTTCACAGGTGATATAGCAATTTGTAGGATGCTGCTCTGCCTCCCTCTCCCATTTTGAAGATTATTTTTCCTGATTTTACTTTAATCACAATGAAGCATGCAGAGAGGACAGTCATTTGGACTCCTATCCAGGTTATTTTTGGAAGCACATTGACAAAATTTTAAGTAGACATTGTATTTTACAAAGAATACTCTTCTGAGATCACTCCAGCTTGAACAATAAGAAAATTCAAGACTACGGGGAGGCGAGCACAACAGGATATCCATAAGTAACAACGCCTACTTATCAGCAAGGGTGAGCTTAACAGACTTATTCCTGACTGTGACAAACAGTGAGCAGAATTTTGAGAGACACTGTAAGCAGTAAATGAACACAAAAGATAACTCTGGAAAAGATTTGGTGTAGTGCCCTAAGATAGCTTCCCAGTGCAAATCAAGGGCGATTCAGAACAATGGTGACTGATCAGTTTCAGCAGCTGCCTAGACTTTTATTCTATTGCCTTGAAGAGTTCACTCACCTTTGTTTTCTCATTTGATATCAGAGTTCATTTTTCATGGTGTTCATTTTTTATAAAGAAAGTGGACCTGTCTTGAAGGAATAGATGAATAGTGCCTTGCAGGTTCAAAGACACCTTCAATGGCTTGGAACAAAAGGAAATTATTATACAGATCAAGAGACTACATGGAAATGTTTTTACAGATTTTAAATAAAATATAAACAGCTGTTGAGAGAAGCATGGCATGGTAACAGTTGTTACCAATCCGTTAATAATCTGAACACAAATTCGATCCTGTTCATTTTGTTTAACAAACATTCTTCTATGGGGAAATGAGTCAGATTTGAATATGCAAAAAATGAATTCAACAGCAAATCAGAACAAATATAGAGAAAAAATAGTGGGTCAAGTCTGAATTTATTATGTAATTTTCTTGAAAACCAAGTAATCAATATTTTCTAGCTATGTTATGAGTGGTACTGATAGTGATAGCCTGCTTTTATTGGCTACCATTCAAGGAACTGTCAGTTAAGTGATGAAACACTCCAAAGAAATTATTCCCCCTGTCTTCTTATATTTCCCATGCTAGCAAAGTGTGGTCTTAGTTTCTAATCAAGAGCATTCAGTCTTTCTAGATAGTTGTTTATTAAAACAGAAAGAGTATTCCTCATTTCTCTTATAATTCACATGTCTAAATTTGCTATGCAACTTAAATTCTCTTAATAATATACCTTACCAAATCTCTCAGTGTCTCTTTGATGTGAACAATCTATAGGGTGAAAATACATAATAGATTGTGAAAATCTTTTTAAACAACTTATTTAATTGTGAGATACAGAGCCCACACAGGATGAGATTATGTTCTGCTTTGTAGTAAAAGACCTAAATGAAACAAAAAGATTTCATCAAAGCAACTTCATTACTCTCAGTTGTATTTGTATTGGTGTCACATGATGTAATAGAAATCAAAACAACCAGAAAAACTACATCAATTTTTTTTTTTTCTAAAGTTGATGCACAGAGACTATCATCCTATTTTAATAGTATAGGAATTGAGATTGCATAGGGCTTCCAAACAACTGACCTGTCTGTTGGGTATTCTTATAGACTTACACAAGGTTAAGACAATTCTTTATTCTTCAGTGTTTCACAGTGCAGCTATTCTAAGTTAATTAAACAAGGAGGCCATTTGGCTGAGATGGTTCTAATGCCTTAGCAGACTATGTAAGCAATCTTAAAACCTGTCTTTATACCTCAAGGTTAAAGAAATCAAAGCCTAAGGATGACCCATCATAAACAGTCAAATAAGGCAAACACTTAAGCTATAGCCAAATAATTTTCTTGTTTTGCTTCTTCCTTTTCTCTATAAGAGTCCTTTCCCCTACTCCTGCTGGTGGATCTCCCTAGCGCCTTTGGTTTGGCACTGGTCAATTGAAACCTCTTTTTGTTCAAACAAGCTCAGTATTTTTAATATGCCTTGATTTGTCTTTTAACATCTATCAGCATGAAAACAACATTTGCTGTAACTATGGTATGCTGGATGGGTTTCCTAACAAAAAGTGTTTCTCAAATTATACTCCCTTGGAGCACAGTTTGAGAAACATTAAGAAGTATTGCATCCCATCCAACAAAAAGCCGTTTAAGTTGTATATACTCCCTCACAGTGAAATATGTGTTCCTAAAGAATCCTAAATGATGTAGGAAATCCATGGAACTCTAGGAAAACCAAGCCATAAGAAATTAATTTATTTCTTGAATAAAAGCAGAAAGTTGGCTCAAATGTATTTATTGAAGGAAATGCAGTATGATTATAAAAATGTTAAAGGGTATAAGTATTAATAAACTCTTCTTCCCTACCTGTTGAATAGAGAAAAAAAAATCTGTAATCTTACTGAAATATTTATATATTTTCCTATGCTGTATTTTAAATTTCTTTCCTCTTCACATTTTGATCTTTTTAATGTCTTGATCACTGAATAGGAAAAAATAAAAATAATAAAATGGCTTTTAAACAGAAAATCTCTGGCTTAAAAAGTAAATTAATGACTCCATTTTGTAAGTGAAATGTGTCTGTCGTATATTCAGAGGTGACCTAGCACATAATGAGGGAAGAAGCATATTTAATAAGCTCATTAGTGGTATTTATTAGCACACTTATGCAAGAAAGGCATGATCATACAAGAATAACATTTTCATCAGGTAAAGTACCCCCTGGAGAGCCTTATTGTCCCGGGGAAGTCCAAACGTGAGCCATGTTAACATCTGAACAATGGTATTTTTAAACAAAGTAATTAACAGGCATATGTGTCCTGATGTTCTAGACATCAAAGGACAAAAATTCCACATCAAAATCAGACAGTAAAACATCAAATAGGAAAGGGTAACTTTTGTTGTTCTAACAAATCTGGCCTAATGCATTTTTAAAGTATAGTTAGAAATGGTTGCACTGTGACAATATTTGTTTTGTTTTGTTTCTGCCTATGATTTTCATTTCAAATTTTCTGTTTACAAGTCAGAGACGACTTTTCTCAATTTTTATGTTACATGATCAGCCTTAGATTTGGAACTCAAACTGCATTCTCACTGTCTCTTCTCCTGACTATTGATAAAAATCTGTAATTACAATGAGGCCAAAGATTTTCTTGATGATGTCAAGTACCAGAACACAATCTCCCCTGACCTTTCCTAAACACATTACTCTGCTATGCCACCTGTCCAGGTTTCTTAAGTCAGTAAAGCAAAAGGCTGAGCTGGAAGGAAAAGAAATCGTCAGAATGCTTCTCCCCCTAGTGCACAGCACTGCCAAATTTCACAACCTTTATTGTGCTCTGAAAGAGAAAACTCCTTTGCTTGGTAGGCTTTGCTCCGATTCCTAGAGTGAAATTCCAGCTTGGAGCCAAATTCTAGATCAGAGCCCATCTGTTTACCAAAGGCAATAAAGTTGGACTAACTGACTTTGATTATTTATGAGTGAAATGTTGTCATACTCCCTTTCCCCCTCATTGTCAGAGACCCCTCCCTCTGTGCATGAGACATAATGTGGAATAGTGGTGAAGGCCATGACCTCTGGGGCCAGACTGCAGGATCCATTGTTTGGTCTTGCTATTCAGCAGCTATGTGATTTGGGGTAGCTAACTATAACTCTTACATTTCATGTTTCTATAAAACGTGGATGAGTACTTATATCTACAAGGTGCTTTTAAGGATTGTATGCCTAAAACAGCTATAAGGGCTTAGAGCAAGACTTTGTGCACAAGGAGTGCTATATATATGAAAACCCGTGGTGTTGTTATTACTGTTATTATTATTTGATATTATCTATAGCAGACACTGATACTTGACTCACTTAGCATATGTTCCAATCTTCCTTTCCTTTTCTTTACCATATTTAAGCTGGAAAGCTAAAATCAAATTTTCTTTATTGCTATCCCATGAATCTGCAGGCCTGTGATCAGTTTCTTCCAATCAATTCACCTGTATAATGTGGTAGCCAGTCAAAAGAAAATCAGATGATCTAGACAGTATAGTGGAATATTGGCATTGAGGCCAGCCATAGTTTCCTAAAAATGGGTAAAACTTCATGACTGTTTCCCCTAGAAGTGTGCCTGCTGTGGTGAGGCATTTTCCCTGTTTCAGGCATTTTCCCTGTTGTGTTTCAGAGAACATACAAATCTTGTTCTCTGATTTTCCCAGTGCTCCATAAACTTTGCTGCTGCTGCTGCTGCTAAGTCGCTTCAGTCGTGTCTGACTCTGTGCGACCCCATAGACACCAGGTTCCCCCGGCCCTGGGATTCTCCAGGTAAGAACATTGGAGTGGGTTGCCATTTCCTTCTCCAATGTATGAAAGTGAACAGTGAAAGTGAAGTCGCTCAGTCGTGTCTGACTCTTAGCAACCCCATGGACTGCAGCCTACCAGGCTCTTTCATCCATGGGATTTTCCAGGAAAGAGTACTGGACTGGGGTGCCATTGCCTTCTCCGNCATTGCCTTTCTTTGGGATTGGAATGAAAACTGACCTTTGCCAGTCCTGTGGCCACTGCTGAGTTTAAGATTTTTAGTTAAATAATTAACCAATTGTCCCGACATTTATTGAGGAAACAAAAGAGAAAAATCTTCAAACTGACCCATGATGTTATTGTTATATATACTAGGTGATCTTTTATTATATGATCTATTTCTAGACTACTTTGAACCACTGGGCAGTCTACACCTCTGTCAGCACCATATGGATTTAAATATTATAGCTCTAGAATACAATTTAATATGTGGAAAATTTCCCCTCAGCTCTCATATAACTATTTTCATTTTTTCAAAAATTTTTATTCCACTTTTTTGCATTTATTCTTCTAGATCTGTTCTCTATTTTAAATTGGTCCTCTGGTGAATATAAGATGCAAATAAGAGACTCAGAGTGAAGGTTAAGACAGAATAAATTTATATTCATGCCATATTTGCAGATTGACCTAATGATTTTAAGGATTTATTCTCCTTTATTGGGATACACATTAAATTATTGATTATTGAAATATACTAGAATTAGTTATCTGCTACCTATAATAATACAGTTGAGTTGCTGCTAAGTCACTTCAGTCGTGTCTGACTCTGTGTGACCCCATAGATGGCAGCCCACCAGGCTCCCCCTGGGATTCTTCAGGCAAGAACACTGGAGTGGGTTGCCATTTCCTTCTCCAAGGCATGAAAGTGAAAAGTGAAAGAGAAGTCGTTCAGTCGTGTCTGACTTTTCACGACCCCACGGACCCCAGCCTACCAGGCTCCTCTGTCCATGGGATTTTCCAGGCATCAGTACTGGAATGGGGTGCTATGGCCTTCTCCACAGTTGTATAGAATGTCTTAATAAAAATGTTACCAAATTTCATTTTAGGTAATATCTCTGACTTCCTTCCCCTTAAATTCTTCACCAATGCTGTTAGAAAAAAGCCAAAAAGAAAGCTTCAGATTTTCTCTTTTGTTTCATTTTCCGTTTGTTTTTTGATCTTCCTTTGGCAGATGGTGACAACAAACACCCAAACTGGCTGATGATACATCCAGAGACCCCTCAGACCTGTATAATCCTCCTACTTGAAAGTAATGCCCCAAAACCTAAGAGCAGAAACTTTAAAGCCATCTGTCAAGTATATATTTTACATTCTTTTCATAAGGATTAAAGAAATACAAAATACGAGAATAAGCCATAGAGCTTTGATTGCAAAATCACTGTTATAGAAAAATAAGAAACTATAAAATGAATAGAGTCAGCTGCTAGAGTCAACTAGTCACACCCTCCTCCAGGGAAGGAATCACTCTACAATATCCCATGACCAATGGACAGTTTTCTTTTGCACAGTTTACTCTTAGTGACAAGGAGCTCTCTGACCAACACCCAGACATTGAAGCAAAAGCCTAAAAATAGAAATTAGAAGCTATTCAATGAAGTAACCCCAAATTTGCTTAAAGGCAATTAACTCAAGATGCTCTCTAATTCTAAACAACAACTCCTAAAGTAATTGCTAACATGTTCAATGATGTTGAAATATTGGTGTTCCACAGTAGAAGCTTATAGATGAGAAGAAACTCAACCATCACCATCAATACCAGCAAACATTTAAGGGTCACAGACTGCAAGTAAAGCTCTGAACAAGACATGGAATTCAAAGAAGCCCATGACAGAAGTCTTTCCTTTGAGAAGCTAACAATCTAATTGACTGGTCAGGGCACACACAAGGCTCACACAGTTATATGAGGTCACATGGAATCAATGCCAGACAAGTATTAGAAGAAATAAATCTTCACACTCTGTGTTTTGTGAACAAATACACTTGTGGTTCCAATTTACTTCCTACCCTTAATTTCCTTTCCCTGAATATTCTGACCTTTGTATTTATTTAGCTTTGCTAAATTATATGCCTCTGATTCAGCTACTTTACTTCTTTTGCTCTGTCATATCCAACTCTTTGCAACCCTTTGGATTATAGCCCACTAGGCTCCTCTGTCCATGGGATTTCCCAGGCAAGAATACTGGAGTGTGTTGCTATACACTTCTCCAGGGGCTCTTCCCGACCCAGGGATCTAACCCGCATTTCCTTGCATCTCTTACATTGCAGGTGGATTCTTTACTGCTGGACTCCTTTTAGCACAAGATAAAGGCACTGCTGAAGGAATCCAGAGGAATAGTCACAAACTGGGATACAAACAGCTCATCCATCAGGGTCTATAAAATCCCCACACTGGCCCAGGGTCAAGTTTTAAAGTCTAGCCTACTGTGAGGCTATCTTCTCAAAGTCATTCCTCACCAATACCAGACACCTTAGGAACATCATATTCACTTGGCAAATATTAATCCCATTATTCAAAATTCANACTGGCCCAGGGTCAAGTTTTAAAGTCTAGCCTACTGTGAGGCTATCTTCTCAAAGTCATTCCTCACCAATACCAGACACCTTAGGAACATCATATTCACTTGGCAAATATTAATCCCATTATTCAAAATTCAGTTTCAAAAGCTGCATGAAAATTTTGTTCTTTACACAAAAAATAAACCAGGCATCTCAAAACATTTTAAATCAAACATATAAAAATGTGGCGATACACTATTTTGGACCTCTACAGGATTCATGATTTTTACTTTTTCTAAAGGATTTATATTTCTGTGATATATGTGACATCCACACTGTTCCCGAATCAATAGCAAATGAAAGACCTCCCTTGCTACCTCGTCCCCAGCCTACCAAAATAGTGCTGTCTAATCAGGCATCTCTCTGCAGGAAACAGGCCTTCCTACGCAGGAAGCACAGGAAAGGGGACTGGAGACAGCCATCCCAGTGGCTTTTTTGCCAGAAAGGACAAAATGGCTCTTCTGGCAACTCCTGACTCAGGAAATGGGTGAATTAAGTAGTCAATCTGCAGAGTAATTTAGCATGTCATCTGCTTCCTGGCAACAGATATTTGGAAGCATTTGTATTTTAATTCAACTCTGTCATCATTGGAGCTCGCACGCCTTCTCTCCGAGGACCTCAAGGTCAGAGATTTTCCTGCAGTTTCTACAGAGAAACTTCTTTTAGTTCCTCCTTTCTTTCTCCAGGCCCCAGCAGTCTGGCCTCCCCTTTGATTTCTGTCAAGGTCAAGAGAATGCTTGTCTTCAGAGCTAAATATAAGTTGTGTGGAGGTGGGTGGAGGCCCCCACAGCCGTGGTTCTCCTGGAAAATACACTTGTGAGGGTGAAAAAGAGAGGGAGTGATGACAGGCCCAGGAGCAGAAGGAGCATTGTTCCTTCTGGGGGACAGGGAGCTGAACAAGAGGACAGTGACGCCATTCCACTTGGTCATGGGCTCTGTGGGCAATTCTGCCCACACATTTTCCCTCCCTCCTCCTCCACTTCTCCATTTTGACAGTGAACTTAACCAAACACCATCTTCTGCCTTTGCGGCTGTGAGAGAGAGGTAACACCATAAAGCCATGGTTACCTGGCGTGTCACAAACCAATAGCCCAAAACATGGACCCAGAGGACGGATAGAACAGTTTCTTACAACTGGTGAACACGTCTACCCACAAAGTAGCTAAAAGCGAAGCATGAAAAATATAGGCAGGAGCATGTGATTTTTACTGTATGCCACATCTGTAGATCTTTACCACTTGGGGATGATGATGGCTAAATCCAGATGTGGATGATGAGGCATCAGGAAGGTGATGATTTTTATCTGGGGTAGAGGTCACTCTGCTTCTCCCTCGTCATGGGCTCCCTGTGGTCTCAGCAACAGGGCCCAGGAAAGTGTATCCCAAAGTCATAGCAGCAGAGACCTCAACCAAATACCCAGGAAACACTGGGTTTGCAGTCTCCTAGAATTAAGACCCACATCTTCTGGAAAAAGCTAAGCTGAAACAGGTGAGACCTTTCACATACCTTCCTGCCTTTGGCTCTCACAGCAATTCAATGAGATCAGTAGAATTATCCCATTTTACAGATAATGAAAATAAGACCTAAAGAGCCAAGACAGTATGTCCATAGTTCATCAATGTACTAAAGGGATGATGTTGGGATTCTGAATCTATCTGATCCCTAAATCTGTTCTCTTTCCGTTATATCATGCTTCCGCACACAAATTCTACTCTCCTCTGTATATTTAGGGCTTCCTGGATGGCACTAGTGGTAAAGACCCCATCTGCCAATGCAGGAGATATAAGAGATGTGGGTTTGATCCCTGGGTTGGGAAAACCCTCCGGAGGAGGGCATGGCAACCCACTCTAGTATTCTTGCCTGGAAAATTCCATGGATGAGGAGCTTGATGGGCTATAGTCATTACAGTCACAAAGAGTAGGACATGACTGAAGCAACTTAACACTACATATTTAAGCTCCTTAATTTTGAAATGGGGCTATAATATCTAACTTTGTGAAACTGCTCTGAAGATCAGAAGAAATTATACATATGAGAGCAATGTTTGTAATAGTAATGTAGAGCATTATTTTAATAGTAATTCTATACAACAACATTTATGTTTCTTCTCTTCCTCCACATGGAGAAAGTGTGTACCAGGCCAGGAATATGGATCTTGTTTGGCACGTGACTGAAATATCATTTTGCATTTCATTGATGTTAATGAATTTACATACTTTAACTTAGCTCAACGGTGGCTCAGATGGTAAAGAATCTACCTGCAGTGCAAGAGATGCAGGTTCGATCCCTGGATTGAAAAGATCCCCTGGAGAAGGGAATGGCAACCCACTCCAGTATTCTTGCCTGGAGAAATCCATAGACAGAGGAGCCTGACAGGGGTTGCAAAGAGTTGGACATGACTGAGTGAGTAAGTAGGCATGCATGCAACCCAGTTCAACTAGATTGTGAAGGGTTACATATCCAATTCTACCTGAATCATTCATTTTCTTTTAGTTTATTGGTTCAAAGTTCTCATTTAATCTACCTGTACCTAAACACTACCACATTCTTTAAGGAAAATCTTACATAGAGATCAGACTATGGCGAATTAAATATGACTGCAAATTTCATGGTCAAATATCAAAACAGAAGCCTAATGGAAGAGAAAGATTTCTCCTTGTCCTAAATTTCTTTCTATTTTCTGTAGTCATCAACCTCGTTGTTAGGAATGAAGCAGTAAGACAGATTACCAGACTTGCTCTGACCTTCAAGAAATAGGAACAAAATATAAGTTAAGATGGCTTATTATTATTCTAAACAATTTGTTATTTGCTACTCAGATTTAAAAGGGGATATTCAAATTGTTATTCAAATTCACAAAAGGGGATATTCATCAAGAAAACTATCCTAAAAAGTCTCCTTCGGCTCAGTTCAGTTCAGTTCCATTCAGTCACTCAGTCGCATCTGACTCTCTGCAACCCCATGGTCTGCAGCACACCAGGCCTCCCTGTCCATTACCAACTCCCGGAGTTCACTCAAACTCATGTCCATTGAGTCCAAAAAGTCTCCTATTAAGAAACAAATTCCAAAGCTTAGCATTTCAAAACTACATAATTTGAATACATTTTTGAACCATCTCATGGAATATTTGATTGATTCCACATGTGCAGAGCTTGTAAATAGCTCAGTAATTTCTTCACTGTTTCCAGACATAAACTAATGGCCTCGTTTTCTTTCCCTGATAGAAAATTGGGCTACTTTTTTCAGGGTCAGGGGGAGAATGTGGGGAAGCAAGGACTATAAAGGGAAAATGTAGTTCATTCAGGACTTCAGGACAGTATTAAAGATTAATAAATCTTTTCTTCACAGAGTATATTCCTGTGAAGAGAAAAGATCCCACACAACTTCAGAGATAGCACACAATCATATAACAAGCTAAACTTTTGTCTCGTTTTTTTAAAATCTTTGAATTACATTGTGTGAATTTATAAAGTGATAGAAAAGAATTGTTTCAGTGAAGGACACTGAATAAGTACAAGGACAGGATTAGCCTTTCCTGAAAATACTTCCATATTCAAGAGCCATTCCATTTTTCTCAGTTTGAAACTTTTTAGTTGGAGAGATGCCAAATTATGAGACACGGGGGTCTGAACACCTGGATTTGATCCAGACTTTGTGATCTCAAAATTATCCTATGCCTTTGAGTCAATCCCGAAGGATCTGTTGCATGGTTTCTAATGTGCAATATCCTCCCATCCCTACTATGGAACCCTAGATTGATAGTGATAGTTACAGGGTTATTGTGAGGATTATACAGTAATACCTAATGTGTTCTCATAGAACCATGCCAAGGTGTGACAGATGCACAGGAAATACTCATTTTTGTCCTTGTTGTCTTTATTATTTAGATAATGGTTGCTAGATCATGGGATCTTCAGTTTCAATGCTGGCACCACATTATCTAAAATTTTCATCAAAATAAAGCTAATTCTTCTGCCTGCTCAAAAAGAACATGCAGATACTTAAAAAATCTTTTCCATTTACTCTCTAGCATCTGAGCGCATGTGTTATCATAAATNTCTTCACACTCTGTGTTTTGTGAACAAATACACTTGTGGTTCCAATTTACTTCCTACCCTTAATTTCCTTTCCCTGAATATTCTGACCTTTGTATTTATTTAGCTTTGCTAAATTATATGCCTCTGATTCAGCTACTTTACTTCTTTTGCTCTGTCATATCCAACTCTTTGCAACCCTTTGGATTATAGCCCACTAGGCTCCTCTGTCCATGGGATTTCCCAGGCAAGAATACTGGAGTGTGTTGCTATACACTTCTCCAGGGGCTCTTCCCAACCCAGGGATCTAACCCGCATTTCCTTGCATCTCTTACATTGCAGGTGGATTCTTTACTGCTGGACTCCTTTTAGCACAAGATAAAGGCACTGCTGAAGGAATCCAGAGGAATAGTTACAAACTGGGATACAAACAGCTCATCCATCAGGGTCTATAAAATCCCCACACTGGCCCAGGGTCAAGTTTTAAAGTCTAGCCTACTGTGAGGCTATCTTCTCAAAGTCATTCCTCACCAATACCAGACACCTTAGGAACATCATATTCACTTGGCAAATATTAATCCCATTATTCAAAATTCAGTTTCAAAAGCTGCATGAAAATTTTGTTCTTTACACAAAAAATAAACCAGGCATCTCAAAACATTTTAAATCAAACATATAAAAATGTGGCGATACACTATTTTGGACCTCTACAGGATTCATGATTTTTACTTTTTCTAAAGGATTTATATTTCTGTGATATATGTGACATCCACACTGTTCCCGAATCAATAGCAAATGAAAGACCTCCCTTGCTACCTCGTCCCCAGCCTACCAAAATAGTGCTGTCTAATCAGGCATCTCTCTGCAGGAAACAGGCCTTCCTACGCAGGAAGCACAGGAAAGGGGACTGGAGACAGCCATCCCAGTGGCTTTTTTGCCAGAAAGGACAAAATGGCTCTTCTGGCAACTCCTGACTCAGGAAATGGGTGAATTAAGTAGTCAATCTGCAGAGTAATTTAGCATGTCATCTGCTTCCTGGCAACAGATATTTGGAAGCATTTGTATTTTAATTCAACTCTGTCATCATTGGAGCTCGCACGCCTTCTCTCCGAGGACCTCAAGGTCAGAGATTTTCCTGCAGTTTCTACAGAGAAACTTCTTTTAGTTCCTCCTTTCTTTCTCCAGGCCCCAGCAGTCTGGCCTCCCCTTTGATTTCTGTCAAGGTCAAGAGAATGCTTGTCTTCAGAGCTAAATATAAGTTGTGTGGAGGTGGGTGGAGGCCCCCACAGCCGTGGTTCTCCTGGAAAATACACTTGTGAGGGTGAAAAAGAGAGGGAGTGATGACAGGCCCAGGAGCAGAAGGAGCATTGTTCCTTCTGGGGGACAGGGAGCTGAACAAGAGGACAGTGACGCCATTCCACTTGGTCATGGGCTCTGTGGGCAATTCTGCCCACACATTTTCCCTCCCTCCTCCTCCACTTCTCCATTTTGACAGTGAACTTAACCAAACACCATCTTCTGCCTTTGCGGCTGTGAGAGAGAGGTAACACCATAAAGCCATGGTTACCTGGCGTGTCACAAACCAATAGCCCAAAACATGGACCCAGAGGACGGATAGAACAGTTTCTTACAACTGGTGAACACGTCTACCCACAAAGTAGCTAAAAGCGAAGCATGAAAAATATAGGCAGGAGCATGTGATTTTTACTGTATGCCACATCTGTAGATCTTTACCACTTGGGGATGATGATGGCTAAATCCAGATGTGGATGATGAGGCATCAGGAAGGTGATGATTTTTATCTGGGGTAGAGGTCACTCTGCTTCTCCCTCGTCATGGGCTCCCTGTGGTCTCAGCAACAGGGCCCAGGAAAGTGTATCCCAAAGTCATAGCAGCAGAGACCTCAACCAAATACCCAGGAAACACTGGGTTTGCAGTCTCCTAGAATTAAGACCCACATCTTCTGGAAAAAGCTAAGCTGAAACAGGTGAGACCTTTCACATACCTTCCTGCCTTTGGCTCTCACAGCAATTCAATGAGATCAGTAGAATTATCCCATTTTACAGATAATGAAAATAAGACCTAAAGAGCCAAGACAGTATGTCCATAGTTCATCAATGTACTAAAGGGATGATGTTGGGATTCTGAATCTATCTGATCCCTAAATCTGTTCTCTTTCCGTTATATCATGCTTCCGCACACAAATTCTACTCTCCTCTGTATATTTAGGGCTTCCTGGATGGCACTAGTGGTAAAGACCCCATCTGCCAATGCAGGAGATATAAGAGATGTGGGTTTGATCCCTGGGTTGGGAAAACCCTCCGGAGGAGGGCATGGCAACCCACTCTAGTATTCTTGCCTGGAAAATTCCATGGATGAGGAGCTTGATGGGCTATAGTCATTACAGTCACAAAGAGTAGGACATGACTGAAGCAACTTAACACTACATATTTAAGCTCCTTAATTTTGAAATGGGGCTATAATATCTAACTTTGTGAAACTGCTCTGAAGATCAAAAGAAATTATACATATGAGAGCAATGTTTGTAATAGTAATGTAGAGCATTATTTTAATAGTAATTCTATACAACAACATTTATGTTTCTTCTCTTCCTCCACATGGAGAAAGTGTGTACCAGGCCAGGAATATGGATCTTGTTTGGCACGTGACTGAAATATCATTTTGCATTTCATTGATGTTAATGAATTTACATACTTTAACTTAGCTCAACGGTGGCTCAGATGGTAAAGAATCTACCTGCAGTGCAAGAGATGCAGGTTCGATCCCTGGATTGAAAAGATCCCCTGGAGAAGGGAATGGCAACCCACTCCAGTATTCTTGCCTGGAGAAATCCATAGACAGAGGAGCCTGACAGGGGTTGCAAAGAGTTGGACATGACTGAGTGAGTAAGTAGGCATGCATGCAACCCAGTTCAACTAGATTGTGAAGGGTTACATATCCAATTCTACCTGAATCATTCATTTTCTTTTAGTTTATTGGTTCAAAGTTCTCATTTAATCTACCTGTACCTAAACACTACCACATTCTTTAAGGAAAATCTTACATAGAGATCAGACTATGGCGAATTAAGTATGACTGCAAATTTCATGGTCAAATATCAAAACAGAAGCCTAATGGAAGAGAAAGATTTCTCCTTGTCCTAAATTTCTTTCTATTTTCTGTAGTCATCAACCTCGTTGTTAGGAATGAAGCAGTAAGACAGATTACCAGACTTGCTCTGACCTTCAAGAAACAGGAACAAAATATAAGTTAAGATGGCTTATTATTATTCTAAACAATTTGTTATTTGCTACTCAGATTTAAAAGGGGATATTCAAATTGTTATTCAAATTCACAAAAGGGGATATTCATCAAGAAAACTATCCTAAAAAGTCTCCTTCGGCTCAGTTCAGTTCAGTTCCATTCAGTCACTCAGTCGCATCTGACTCTCTGCAACCCCATGGACTGCAGCACACCAGGCCTCCCTGTCCATTACCAACTCCCGGAGTTCACTCAAACTCATGTCCATTGAGTCCAAAAAGTCTCCTATTAAGAAACAAATTCCAAAGCTTAGCATTTCAAAACTACATAATTTGAATACATTTTTGAACCATCTCATGGAATATTTGATTGATTCCACATGTGCAGAGCTTGTAAATAGCTCAGTAATTTCTTCACTGTTTCCAGACATAAACTAATGGCCTCGTTTTCTTTCCCTGATAGAAAATTGGGCTACTTTTTTCAGGGTCAGGGGGAGAATGTGGGGAAGCAAGGACTATAAAGGGAAAATGTAGTTCATTCAGGACTTCAGGACAGTATTAAAGATTAATAAATCTTTTCTTCACAGAGTATATTCCTGTGAAGAGAAAAGATCCCACACAACTTCAGAGATAGCACACAATCATATAACAAGCTAAACTTTTGTCTCGTTTTTTTAAAATCTTTGAATTACATTGTGTGAATTTATAAAGTGATAGAAAAGAATTGTTTCAGTGAAGGACACTGAATAAGTACAAGGACAGGATTAGCCTTTCCTGAAAATACTTCCATATTCAAGAGCCATTCCATTTTTCTCAGTTTGAAACTTTTTAGTTGGAGAGATGCCAAATTATGAGACACGGGGGTCTGAACACCTGGATTTGATCCAGACTTTGTGATCTCAAAATTATCCTATGCCTTTGAGTCAATCCCGAAGGATCTGTTGCATGGTTTCTAATGTGCAATATCCTCCCATCCCTACTATGGAACCCTAGATTGATAGTGATAGTTACAGGGTTATTGTGAGGATTATACAGTAATACCTAATGTGTTCTCATAGAACCATGCCAAGGTGTGACAGATGCACAGGAAATACTCATTTTTGTCCTTGTTGTCTTTATTATTTAGATAATGGTTGCTAGATCATGGGATCTTCAGTTTCAATGCTGGCACCACATTATCTAAAATTTTCATCAAAATAAAGCTAATTCTTCTACCTGCTCAAAAAGAACATGCAGATACTTAAAAAATCTTTTCCATTTACTCTCTAGCATCTGAGCGCATGTGTTATCATAAATCAGCTTAATTTCCTTTATTAAGGAAGGACAGGGACTTCCCTGGCTGTCCAGTGGTTAAGACATGCACTCCCATGTTAGGCGACACAGGTTCGATCCCCGGTAGAGAAACTAAGATCTTGCATGCCTTGTGACAGAGCCAAAAACAAAAGCAAAAGATAGGACAGTGCACCACCCCAGTATGAAAACCCTGATCATAGTCTTCAGGAACCTATGGACGGTGTCTTGGTGCTAATTTCCCGACACAGCTAAAGAAGGTGCTTAGTAATAATTGTGAATTAGCAAGCATTCAACCAGGCAGCAAGTACTTTCGGCCCTACTGAAAAGGTCCTGGGAGGGCCTGCTTTCCACAGAAATCTCTGAGTGTGACTTGCCTCAGCACTTTGAGCAAGGAGTTTAAGAAGTCAACTGTGTAAAGCCCCTGAAGATGAAAGAGTGTTGACAAAGAACTATAGACATCCTTTCTGTCCTTCAGTGTCCTCCAGGCTTACGAAAGCATTTTCTACAAATGACACTTAAATATTATTCACACCATAAACAAAAGTCTTTTGAAATTATTTTAATTAGATCTGGGATCTTTTTACCATCTTGAGATGGAAACAGATAGACGTCTGTTCAAAGAAATTATTTTCCTTTTCAGAAGTCACAGGAAATACAAGATAACCTGACAGAAAGGCAAACAGCCCTAGTCCCAGCAGATTCCTAAGCTGCATTCCTTGGACCAGGTACTTAGCATAAAATTTTTCTGACACTGAATCAGGTGTTATTTCAGAAAAATAATCTTCAATAGACAGAGATTGTTTTAGCAGCTTTCCTTGCTCAGTCAAAATCCTGTTCACATCACTTAACTCTTTGAGAGACCAAAAATCTATGAAGGACTTTATAATAAAGATCTTACTCTGTGCTAGGCACTGTTCCACTTTTAATGCACTATTAAAATAAATAATTGAATTCTCTGNTTTTTCTGACACTGAATCAGGTGTTATTTCAGAAAAATAATCTTCAATAGACAGAGATTGTTTTAGCAGCTTTCCTTGCTCGTCAAAATCCTGTTCACATCACTTAACTCTTTGAGAGACCAAAAATCTATGAAGTACTTTATAATAAAGATCTTACTCTGTGCTAGGCACTGTTCCACTTTTAACGCACTATTAAAATAAATAATTGAATTCTCTGGGATTAGTCCTATGAGTGTTACTATTGTCCCACTTTACAGATGAGGATGAGGTTAAGAGATATTGATCAAGATCACACATAGTACATTATGGAGCTGGTATTTAAATCCAAGATGTCTGACCCCAGAGTCCTCTATCTTAACCACTCAGTTATATTACCTTTTCTCCCCCAGAAATGAAAGTTAATGTCTTTAAAATTTAGAATATCACATGGCATACTTCTGGGCTTCCCTGATGGCTCAGTGGTAAAGAATCCCCCTGCCAACACAGGAGACATAGATTCGACCCCTGGTTTTGGAAGATCCCCTGTAGAAGGAAATGGCAACCCAAGCCAGTATTCTTGCCTGGGAAATCCCATGGACNGAATATCACATGGCATACTTCTGGGCTTCCCTGATGGCTCAGTGGTAAAGAATCCCCCTGCCAACACAGGAGACATAGATTTGACCCCTGGTTTTGGAAGATCCGCTATAGAAGGAAATGGAAATCCAAGCCAGTATTCTTGCCTGGGAAATCCCATGGACAGAGGAGCCTGGCAGGCTACAGTCCATGGGGTTACAAAAGAGTTGGACACAACTTAGCAACTAAACAACAACAATAGCTACTCACGCTGTAACAGAATTCTCAAGATCTTGCTTTAGAGTGTAATTAAAAGTAATAATGTATCCGGAGTTCAACTTATTAACTTAATGAGCTCTGATTCCAATATTTTTCTGTGTGTACCTCATTTCAGTCAATCCACAAGTGTTTATTTTCAGCAAATACTGCCTATATGACAGGGGATATTCTCAGCCTATGCTTTTCTTTGCAACAGATACTTTTCTCTAGAGTAATCACTACCATCAGTTACACAGAAGCATGTTCAAGGCCATTCACACTGGCCTTCACAGAGGAGACAAAGTTATATGAGTTAACATTTATGCCTCAATCATCTTCGCCTTTGGAGTTTCAGTGTTGTAAGTCAGTTTGAAACATATTGCTGTCTAGACAGCAAGAAGTTATGTGGCTTAGTCTATAGTAATTTTGTGAAACCCAAAGTACAATAGACATCTGAATGACTGTCAAACCAGTGATTAATTTCCAATACATGCTGGAATATATTTATTGATGAATAGTTATATCAAATGTTGGAAATGACTGGACTAGCTATTTATAGTCACCAAAGTTCCTCAGTCACTTGAGGTTAGGGCTTCCCTTTCAGTTGCTATAAACACAACTTCCTCTCAAGATTCTGTTTATATGCCTGCTTGTCAACCCAGCGCCAGTCACTGGCGCTCCCGTTTTTACTGCCACTGCCCCCTCATCCTGTTTATAGGGAAGGGGGAGCCCACAGACACAGAATTATTTTAACTCATCAAAGCCTTGGAGAAACTAGCCACTTTTGTTGTGTTTTAGAATGATTCATTTTTTAGTTGGGCCTTTAGCTTAATATTGCTTTTCCAAGAGTTCATCGGCCTGAGCAAACAATTTTAAGGCAAACTATATCAAAATTAGATACCTATAGTCACAAATCTTCCTTGACCTCTTCAAAGGATAATTTACATTATCAACTCAGAGCAAAGGATCCTTTTACTCTTAAGAATGAATCTTGTTAAAACTGCCTTAGGAATTAAAAAAATAAATGATAGATATGATAGATGTTTGAAACCCGTACTAGTCAATTAAACCAGTTTTATTTTTTAAAGCTCCCTTTGATTTTGTTATACAGCCAGGATTATGAACCACTGCTCAAAAGTCAGTATCCATGACAAACAAATGACCAAATAAATGTTTTACATAGGACTGGATCACAAAGATTCCTGCTAATTTTCACCCAAACCTTCCAAACAGATTGGCATGAAGTGGCCATACTGACTGGGGACAGAAAGTGAAAATGAAGTCTCTCAGTTGTGTCCGACTCTTTGCAACCCTGTAGACTGTAGCCCACCAGGTTCCTCCGTCCATGGGATTCTCCAGGCAAGAACACTGGAGTGGGTTGCCATTTCCTTCTCCAGGGGAATCTTCCCAACCCAGGGATCGAACCCAGGTCTCCCGCATTGCAGGTAGACGCTTTAACCTTTGAGCCACCAGGGAAGCCAGAAAGCAGTCCTCAGGCATAGAAGACCACACTGTGTCCTGGGACTCAGTTGTGCCCTTTGGTAGAGCCTCACTGTAACCTGGTCTCTTTAAGAATGGGACAAACGCACTAAGGGTTAACCTCCAGAACCTTGTGAGCATAAAGAAGAAATTAGGTTTTGATCCTTACCATGAAGTTCTGGTGAAAAGAAAAGTGGGACACTCTCTTAAAGTTCAATGCAGCTCCCTCCACAGATCAAAGGACAGCCTTGAAAAGAAACTATATAATGTGTTCAGTGTAAGAAAGAAAAGGGAGATCAGAGATTAAAGCGCAGAGGTCCTATGTCTTGGGATGCCCTCCACCCACCCAGGGTATCAAACAGGGAACTTTGATAAAGATGCAGTGTTGCTAAAAACCAATTCAATTCCATGTCGAGAAACAGCAGAGCAGTGCCTGACAATGGGAGCTGACCTGGTGCTTACAGGTAGGTTCGAGTGTTCCCCTATTGGATGGAAAAGATTTCGCAAAGCACCAACTCTAGGGAAGTCTACTCTGTAACCATGACGGATCAGCACAAGACCATGGTGTTTCAAAACGAAAACAGAAACTGTCCAAACAACAAAAATGAACCAGCTCTCTTGTCATGCCTAATGTAACTATGGCTGTGGATTTACTGATTATAGCTATAGCCTCAGTCTAGTCTCCCTTCCTTCTAGATCAGATCTATGACAATATCCCGTCACAAAATTACCTCCACTTCCTGTCCAATCCACAGCAAAGCCCTATTTCCTCAAGCCCTCACCCAAATCACCTAACACAAGCCCAAATCTCATCACTAGTCATTTCTACCACCTTCCACAGTTCCCCATGGTGTGTGTCCTCTTTCACAGCAATGAGTCATAAGTAGATCTTGTCCACCCACAGGCAGATTCTTAGTGATCTCTGCCAAGAAACCATTGGCAATGTTTTCTTTAAGCATGTATAACATGCCACTTCAAGAATAAAAGAAATCCATTTCTCTGTTGATGGACGTTTAAGTTGCTTCCATGTCATTGCTATTGTGGATAGTGCTGCAATGAATGCTGGGGTGCATGTGTCCTTTGGAATTATGGTTTCCTCTAGGTATTTGCCCAGTAGTGGGATTGCTGGGTTTAATGGAGAGCTCAGGGAACACTACTCAATGCTCTGTGGTAACCTAAATAAGAAGAAAATACAGAAAAGAGGGGATATATTAATATGTATATGTATGGTTGATTCAGTTTGCCGTGGACACTAATATGACATTGTAAAGCAAGTGTACTCAAATAAACAAATTTAAAAGAATAGAATAAATATAAGATAGGTCCTAGTATTTGAAGCATTCAAATGGGCTAGGAAGACCTCTAGGAAGTGGAACATAAACACACAATCAAGGCTATGTGTGTACACCAGCAAAAAAATACCAGATCACTCTTGAAAACTGTCAAGAAGGTGAGAATAAGCTGTGCTTTGAGAGAGAAACAGAATTAGAAGTGGAAGACAGGCACAGTGGCAACAGGATAACATTATATATACCATTTCACAAGTTAGGGACCCCAGGGTTTCCTTCTTTTGGTTCAACAGTTTCAACTTTTAGCATTTTATCCCATATTGTCTTGAAAGTAATTTTGGAAGAAGAAAAACACCTCATACATTATAACTTTTCACATGTTCCTTCTGTGTTTTGAAGAAAGAAATGATGCCCACTCCATTGTGTAGCCAAGTCCTCGAAACACAGGAGTAAAATAATGCCTGTGCTCTGAGACTGTACATTATTCATGACACATAGAATTAAAAATAATAATACATGAAAAGGTCACTGTTGACGTCAGCTGGGGAGATGCATATAGAGTGTTTGAATATTATTCAGTTGAATAGGAGACTCTGTCAGTGAATCAGGGCAATAAAATAGCCCCACTACTAACTGCAGTTGTATGACAGTTTTGTTCCTTTTTATCCCTCTGAGCTCCATTTTAGAAATTAATTGGTTTAGACAGTCATCAAACAATATATCCCTGTGCTTCTCAAACAAATCATATCTGCAGAATATTTTGTATATTTGATCACCACTTTATCCTTTCTGTAGCTCAGTGGTTTTTTTTTAACTTTTGTCTTTTTCCTTTCAAATGAAACTTCATAGAAGCTGTGAAGTAAGACAGAATTTTAAAAAGAATACTCTAGCTGAAGTAGGTAGATGTGGGGAGGTTCAGACTCACACTCCCCACCCCACTTCTGTGCCCTTAAAGATCCCTGAGAAATATCTTGAACTTCAAAGAACATGATGCTAAAGCAACTGCTCTGCTAAGTCACCTCCACAGCTCATGGCTGTTGCCTGTCACTGTTTTTGAACTTGGGAAGTTCAAATTGAAACTTGAATTGAAAGTTGTGAAGTACAATTCTATAAAGCAACCATCCTTAAATTTTAAAAAAACGAATAAATTTAAATTTTAAAAAAAGTTGTGAAGTGATAGAATGGAGATGGAGGATAGATAAACTGAGATCCTTGGCATGTAGAGAGAAATGCATGGCAGAGGCTCGTCCCAGGTGAGTGTCCAGCTCCCTTCAAAACTTCCATGGTGCAGCCACTATGGAAAACAACATAGAGGCTCCTTAAAATAACTAAAAACAGAGTTACCATATGATCCAGCAATACCATTCCTTGACATATATCCAGAGAAAACTCTGATTCAAAAACATACACCCCAATGTTCACAGCAGCACTATTTACAACAGCCAAGACATGAAAGCAACCCATGGCCCATTCAGAGATGGATAAAGATGTCCATCGAATATGACTCTGAATGGTCATATTCATCGAATATGAACCTGAATGGTCATATTCATCGAATATGAACCATCAAAAAGAATGAAATAATGCCATTTGCAGCAACATGGATGGAGTGAGATTATCATACTAAGTGAAGTCATACAGAAAAACAAAAATATCATATGATACTGCTTATACACAGAATCTAAAAATAATGATACAAATGAATTTATTTACAAAACAGAAACAGGCTTACAGACATAGAAACAGAAACTTATGATTACCAAAGGGCATAGGAAAGAAGGATAAAATTTTAGTTTCGGATTAGCAGATGCAAACTCTAACATATAGAATGGATAAACAGCAATGTCCTACTGTATAGCACAAGGAAACTTATTCAATATCCTATAATAAATCTTAATGGAATAGAATATGAAAAACACTGAATCACTTTGCTTTATACCAGAAACTAACACAACATTGTAAATCAGCTATATTTCAATAAGAGATTAAAAAAACTTCCTCTGCATCCTCCATCCAAAGTATTGCTACACTTCCTCAGGTGCTTCCTAAGTGGTCTTTTCAGTTAGTTCTAAAATGCCATCAGTTATTATCTCTACTCTTCACCCCTCCCATTACCTAAATATCCACTAAACCCTCCTTTCACTTCTGCAGCCTCAGCTGGGCACTCTTATCCCCTCTGGTGGATACCACTCCAGTGGAATCATTCTTGCAGTCCAGCTCCGTACCATCCTCAGTTATATGTCACCTGTCCATCCTTTCTTATGTTACTCCTGTTAAGGTGGAACCAAGTCATACTTCTCCTGACTGCCATATGTTACGGACCCTTGAGTAAAATAAGTCTTCAAGAGCTCACTTCGAGTTACAGTCCTTTATCATCTCTCTGGATACGACGTTTAACAGGAGTCTATTTTGTTTAGGAAATAAACTTAAATATCAGGTGTCATGTCATCAATTCAGTTCAGTCGCTCAGTCATGTCCGACTCTGTGACCCCATGAATCGCAGCACACCAGGCCTCCCTGTCCATCACCAACTCCCAGAGTTTACTCAAAGTCATGTCCATCGAGTTGGTGATGCCATCCAGAGATCTCATTCTCTGTCATCCCCTTCTCCTCTGGCCCCAATCCCTCCCAGCATCAGGGTCTTTTCCAATGAGTCAGCTCTTCGCATGTGGTGGCCAAAGTATTGGAGTTTCAGCTTTAGCATCAGTCCCTCCAATGAACACCCAGGGCTGATCTCCTTTAGAATGGACTGGTTGGATCTCCTTGCAGTCATGTCATACTGCTACTGCTAAGTCACTTCAGTCATGTCCGACTCTGTGCAACCCCATAGATGGCAGCCCACCAGGCTCCCCCGTCCTTAGGAGTCTCCAGGCAAGAACACTGGAGTGGGTTGCCATTGCCTTCTCCAATGCATGAAAGTGAAAAGTGAAAATGAAGTCGCTCAGTCGTGCCTGACCCTCAGCGAATGGACTGCAGCCTTCCAGGCTCCTCCATCCATGGGATTTTCCAGGCAAGAGTACTGGAGTGGGGTGCCATTGCCTTCTCCACTTTTTCTCCTACCTCTCCTCTATTTGGCTATGCTTGTTTCCTAGGTGACTATATCTAGCTTTGTGGTCCTAGACACCATGCACACCCTAAAAATTCCTAAATTTATACCTCTAGTCTCAACAATAGGGCTTCCCTGGAGGCTATACAGGAGACCCAGGATCACTCACTGGGTCAAGATCCCCTGACGTAGGCAATGGTTACCCACAACAGTATTCTTGCCTGGTGAAGTCCATGGAAAGAAGCGCCTGGCAGTTACAGTATATGCTGCTAAGTCACTTTAGTGTGTCCGACTCTGTGCGACCCCATAGATGGCGGCCCACCAGGCTCCCCCGTCCCTGGGATTCTCCAGGCAAGAACGCTGGAGTGGGTTGCCATTTCCTTCTCCAATGCATGAAAGTGAAAAGTGAAAGTGAAAAGTGAAAGTGAAGTCGCTCAGTCGTGTCTGACTAGTAGCAACTCCATGGACTGCAGCCTACCAGGCTCCTCTGTCCATGGGATTTTCCAAGCAAGAGTACTGGAGTGGGGTGCCATCGCCTTCTCCATACAGTATATGGGTTATCCCTAAATCAGATTCACAAATCAAACTGCTAGTATCACATCTACCAATGGACGTCCACTTCATGCTTCAAACTTACATGTTTACAGATAAATATATGTCCTATCCTGCTCTCCTCCCCTACCTCAGTTCAGTTCGGTTCAGCTCAGTCACTCAGTTGTGTCTGACTCTTTGTGACCCCATGGACTACACCATGCCAGGCCTCCCTTTCCAACACCAGCTTCTGGAGTTTATACAAATTCATGTCCATCGAATCGATGATACCATCCAACCATCTCATCCTCTGTCATCCCCTTTTCTTCCTGCCTTCAATCTTTCCCAGCATCAGGCTCTTTAAATGAGTCAGTACTTCACATCAGGTGGCCAAAGTATTGGAGTTTCAGCATCAGTCCTTCCAATGAATATTTAGGACTGATTTCTTTTAGGATAGATTGGTTGGATAACCTTGTTGTCCAAGGGACTCTCAAGAGTCTTCTCTGACAACACAGTTCAAAAGCATCAATTCTTCAGCTCGCTTCAGATCAGCTGATTTCTTTATAGTCCAACTTTCACATCCATACATGACTACTGGAAAAACCATAGNTCTTTATGTTGTAGAGACAACATTTTAATTGAAAGCTTTTTAGTAGACTTGTCATGGTCATTAACTATCATTACTATCATAACTCTCACCTTGATACCATAGATAGTAGTCTAAGTGACTGTTGCCACTCTGATTAACTTAATCTGATTAAATCATGATTATTTTAAAACTTTAAAATGGTTAAGAATGTGCCTTTCATTGCAGATGACATGAGTTTGATCTCTGGTTAGTTAACTAAGAACACACATGCAGAGGAAAACCTGAGTCCATGCTCTCCAGAACCTTCACACCAAAGCTGGAGAGTCTGTGTACCATAAGGAAAGATCCCACATGCTGCAACTAAGACCCAGTGCAGCCAAATAAATAAATATTTCTCAAATTAAAAATATATTTCATCATACTATATTGAATGAATATTAGTAACGGAAGCTCAATATTTTAATTCGCATTATATTTAGAGCAATTACATTTAATATCAATTGATCCCTCAGGGTGTTTTATTTATGCTTTGTGATGCCAAATTAGAAAAATTGTCTGTTAGTACCACAAGTGTATATGGAAATTTAACAAGTAATTTCCTCGGAAGAGTCTCTGAGCAAGTCTCTTTGGCATTCTCTGTCTGCAGTGCCCTTCCTCATTCCCAAGCCTTCCTTTTATACATACTATCATTTATCTCACTCTTGAAGTGGAAGATATCCTCTGCTCCATCTAATTGTTCCTCATCACCTCAGCCCTAGTCTCTTAACAGCACATATGGAATGTATTGAATACTGCTGTATGCTGCAATTTGCTGTCCATTTAATTTTGTTTCATTTATCAAGGTTGATACTTTTAGGCTTGAGTTCCTCAAAATATCTGAGAATCTTTATACAGACCACAAATAAATGATAAATAAAGAGAATTCATGAGCCAAACCACCTTCAGGGAGTGTCTAGTCAGCATAACTATCATCAAGTCTGATAAAAGGAATATGTGTGAGTTGCTTGTGCTGTGACCTAGAAGAAAGCTGCCTACTCGCATGGCCGCCAAAATGCTTTGTGGTCTTAATGAAAGTAAAACAAGGCACATCCAGAGATCAAGGTAAGCCCAATGCCTGCCAGTTGTGTCTTTAGAATAAAATACTGGTCAGCTTCCTTCCCTATATAAAATAGCCCAGAAACTTAAGCCATTTATCTTAGGGCTTGAGTTAATTTTGTTTCCCCTCTTATTTCAAATGAGGAGGAGGTGTGTGGAGATTGGAGGCAGTCGTACTCAACAGGTATTCAATGATTTGCTTTTATTAAAATAAATGTCATAATATTACATGTTTATATATTACAAAATGATTTCACTTATTGTATAAACAGAACTTTTTTCATGAATATGAAAAATCAAGACTAGAGAGAGTTAAATAGCTTGCCCAAGTTCATGCAAGACCAAATGTGTTAGATAACTCATTAAACTCAGAATATCTGGTGCTTGCTCCAGGGCTCTTTGCTCAACATTATTCTGCTCAGCACCAGAGTACTGTTGGGATCTACTTGCCCAGGCTCACTACAGAAGTGAGAGGTAGTTCTGACTGAGCAAGAACTGAATTATCTAGGGTTTAGATATTAGATTCCACATAGTATTACATGTTTCTTTTCCGTGTAATGATGTGCTATTTTCCATCCACCAGTTATACGTACATGTTTGCAAATGATAGCAATTGCATCCTCAAGACTTTCTCCACTTTACAGTGCTTATCCTAAATTCAAATACATAGAAATACATACAAACACACACTAAAATCTACTTTGCAGAATAATGCTTGTTGTTGTTATTGTTTGGTCACTAAGTCACACCCAACTCTTACATGACCCCATGGACTGTTGCCTGTCAGGCTCCTCTGTCCTGGCAAGAATACTGGAGTAGGTTGACATTTCCTTCTTCAGGGGATCTTCCCAGCTCAGGGACTGAACCCGTGTTTCCTGCTTGGCAGGCAGTCCCTTATCACTGAGACACAGGGAAAGCCCACCAATGTTGACCTCAAATAACTAGCAGCCAAATTAAAATTCAAAATTGCATCTGGAGCGAATGAAAAATAAAATTATCTATGATAACAACAGCAACAATCAATAAAATATGTGCCATTCAAGGAGTGATGGGAAGTGGGTTTCCTCTGATTGGTAGGATTTGAAGGTTGGTCTGCCAATCCACTTTCAACTTTTTATGGACTCATGCTAACTTTTTGACATAGGAAAGCAGTCACTGCTTTACTCCCATTCTCTCTATCACTCTATCTGGTAAAAAGTTACATGGGCAAGATGCCTCAAAATCTAACTTAGCAAGGAACTGAGAGTGACTTTCACAAGTCATGACTCAGAATGACTGAAAGAATAAATATGCTCTCCTAGAGGTTCAGTCTTGTTGAAACAGAAAAAGAAATAGAGGATAGTGCAATGGGATGGGAAGAGGAGGTGGGGCAAGATGATTGAAAGAGAAAACTCTAGTTTCTCCAAGCATCTTCTACAGTGAATCACTAACACTGGATATTGGTTACAGTTCATGAAAAAGCATGAAGGGTGGGAGGAAAGCTATGAGGGAAGAGGAGTGAAGTGAGCTGTTGCTACTCACACCATTTCTACAAGTATTCAGAACAATTTCATCACTCAAAATGTAGTCATTCCATTATTTTGATTTGCTACCTGTTGACAGTTATACCTCTGTCAGTCCTGAAATCTGAAACAGTAGAAGAATGGAAGGAACGTAAAGCAAAGAAGGGAGGGAAGAGGAAGGATGGAAATAAAAGAAAAAAAAAGTTTGCCCTGTCTACTAAGTGCCCAAAATCACTGCAGATGGTGAGTGCAGTCATGAAATTAAAAGACACTTGTTCATTGGAAGAAAAGCTATGACCAACTTAGACAGCATATTAAAAAGCAGAAACATTCTTTGACTACAAAGGTCTGTATAGTCAAAGCCATGGTTTTTCCAGTAGTCATATATGAATGTGAGAGTTGGATCATAACACCAAATGCCAAAGAACTGATGCTTTCAATTTGTGGTGTTGGAGAAGACTCTTGAAAGTCCCTTGGACTGCAAGGAGATCAAACTAGCCAATCCTAAAGGAAATCAGTCCTGAATATTCATTGGAGGGACTGATGCCAAAGCTGAAACTCCAATACTTTGGCCACCTGATTCGAAGAACTGACTCATTGGAAAAGACCCTGATGCTGGGAAAGCATGAAGGCAGGAGACAAAGGGAACAATAGAGGATGAGATGGTTGAATGGCATCAACATCTGATGGAGATGAGTTTGAGTTGGTGGACAGGGAAGCCTGTTGTGCTCCAGTCCATGGGGTCGCAAAGAGTTGGACACAGCGAAGCGACTGAACAACAACAAAAAACAGGTAGAAAGTATGATGCTCTTTTTGCCATTTGTAATATAAATTTTAGCAAACCAGGAAAAGTTCTTACATGAAGGTCATCTTTGGCTCTCAAACAAGAATTCCACTGGTAAAATTATTTGGGGAGAGAGCAAATTAGTTATTAAAGGACAGAACTAGGGAAGTGACTGGAAATTTCATGATATGTAGTGAGAAATAAAGATCAATTTTAAAATTGAATTTGCAAAACATAGGTGTATGTATTAATTTGGGGGCTCAGAAGAGAACATGATATATTGCACCTTGGAATACTCCTTCCTAATTGGGTAAAATATGAATTTTTGGAACTAAAGTCCTATGAAATAAATGCTTTAATCAAAGCTGAACCAAGGTGTTTTGTTGATCCATTTAGCTAAAGCAGAAAGAAAACATAGATGGAAACAAGATTTTACATCAATACTACAGCTAATCACTTTATAGTTTCTTCACCTAAACCAAGGTTCCTTTAACCACTGTCACACTCACTTCTGCATCATACACCATCCCTACAGTGAAGAAGGAAGCCCTAATGCACACATCAGTTCATACTGTTAGTTATAGAAACTTTCTACACATTTGCTCAAAAACATTTGCACTTGGTTCCAAAAGACTTAAACACACCATTTGCTTGTTTACTTTAGACTTTATTTTTATTGTCCATATCTGATGCTTGTGCATATTTTTCCTTTCAAACTTGTCAACTGTGGAAATAAAGAGCATTCTGTTTTTACTATATCTCTTGGTATTTTTAGCTTAATAGAACACTGATATATACACTTTGAGGACAAATCACTGCTAAGCCATCAATTTGACTTCATGATCTTTGACCTCTCTCTTCCCTCTCTGGTCCTCACATTAAATGTCTGATGAGAAGCAGTGAGTTGGGTGTCAAACCCTAAAAATTGATTCAAATTTTGTAATCCTTTGAGTGTAGAGTTTAATTTATGTATATTCCGTTGCAAGTGAATATGAGTTTTGGCCCTTGATTCTGATGGAAACTGCATTTGACAAGGGCACTAATGATCTGTATTTTCAAATCCAATTGAAATTACTTTATTTTTTCTGAATATTCAGCAATATTTGAAATGATGACTTTCCATCCTTGAAACCATCAGCCCTTCCTGCTTCTAATATAATTTCCTCTATGGAAAGAGTATGAAAGTAAAAAAAAAAAAATTCACAGATTTTTTGCAACTTGAGATTGAAGATAAAATTTAGATTTAAGCAATCAATGACTTTTCTTATGAATTGGGAGGCAAAACCAAGACAAAAGGAGAACCCTTGCTCTTTTGCTGCCTCTACCAGGTGGGCATGATATTCATGGAGTTTGCTTTTTCTGGAGAATTACTGCTACTGTTTGTAGTGGCCAATCATTACATTCATGGGTTCAAGAGTGATTTATCAATTTAGCCTTTGAAGCTTATGACAGGGAGGTCTTTGGATCTGGCAGCAGTACTAAGCACATCAGTGCCAATAGAATTCTGTAGTCGCTGTTGCCTAATCTTACGAAAGCAACAATTCTCGACGGCCAGGTTATATGCTGCACTTGAAATTCATTTCTGAAATACAAACTTAAAATCCTTTCTTGGTGCTTCAAAAAATTCTTAATGCTCTGTATAAAAGCCTTTCTATCCTTGAAGCCATCAGTTCTTCCAAATGTTGTTATCTCACTTTCTATCTTTCTCTCTCTTTGTCTCTCTAGAGAGGTAGGTAGATGATAGATAAATAGGGGGCAAATTATCTTCATAAATTATTTGGAATTTTTTTGCATGGAGATCGGTCTCTTATCCTTCACTCAAATAATCATTCAACCTGTTGTTAATGTCAGGATGGAATAGGAGTTATTTATATTATGCTTTGGTTTAATACAATCAAAGTATAAATTATTTTGTAATCCAGACGTACTTTATTTTCTTGCTCAGATTGTCTCCATTTTGGCCACTGGGAATCCTTTAGTTGTTTCCTTTATTATCTCTTTGACATAGTCCCAGTATTAAGGATTTTCTTTTATTACTTCCTTACTTTCTGTCACTACAAAAATGCTCCAAGCTTGGATTATCTTGTTTATTTCCTCACCCATTTCTAAGGTCAACCATTTCTCCAAGTATCCCTAATTCCTCTGATTGTAAAGTAGTATTAGATATCAAGATCTGGGCAGAGGTGTGCTCATTTTACTCGGTTACTATTGCTTCTAG
>SJYW01052660.1:398796-429699 GCA_006410735.1 Raphicerus campestris | reverse complement strand
AAAGCTCAACATTCAGAAAACGAAGATCATGGCATCCGGTCCCATCACTTCATGGGAAATAGATGGGGAAACAGTGGAAACAGTGTCAGACTTTATTTTGGGGGGCTCCAAAATCACTGCAGATGGTGATTGCAGCCATGAAATTAGAAGACACTTACTCCTTTGAAGAAAAGTTATGACCAACCTAGATAGCATATTCAAAAGCAGAGACATTACTTTGCCAACTAAGATCCACCTAATCAAGGCTATGGTTTTTCCTGTGGTCATGTATAGATGTGAGAGTTGGACTGGGAAGAAGGCTGAGTGCCAAAGAATTGATGCTTTTGAACTGTGGTGTTGGAGAAGACTCTTGAGAGTCCCTTGGACTGCAAGGAGATCCAACCAGTCCATTCTGAAGGAGATCAGCCCTGGGATTTCTTTGGAAGAAATGATGCTAAAGCTGAAACTCCAGTACTTTGGCCACCTTATGCGAAGAGCTGACTCATTGAAAAAGACTCTGAAGCTGGGAGAGATTGGGGACAAGAGGAGAAGGAGATGACAGAGGATGAGATGGCTGGATGGCATCACTGACTCGGATGTGAGTCTGAGTGAACCCCAGGAGTTGGTGATGGATAGGGAGGCCTGGCATGCTGTGATTCATGGGGTCACAAAAAGTCGGACACGACTGAGCTACTGAACTGAACTGAACTGAATGTATGCAAATATGGAGATTTTTATACACACACACACACACACACATAGTTGCTGCTGAACGTCTAGGTTGCTTCCGTATCTTAACTATTGTAAACAATGCTGCTATGAATATTGGGGTGTATATATCTTTTTGAAGTAGTGTTTTGNAATATGGAGATTTTTATACACACACACACACACACACACACACACACACACACAGTTGCTGCTGAACGTCTAGGTTGCTTCCGTATCTTAACTATTGTAAACAATGTTGCTATGAATATTGGGGTGTATATATCTTTTTGAAGCAGTGTTTTTGTTTTCTGCAAATATATATTCAGAAGTGGAATTGCTGGATCATATGCTAAATGCAATTCTAGTTTAGTTTTGTTTTGTTTTAGTCAATAAATGGCACCACTCTACCTAATTATACAGATTCCAAATACAGAAGTCATTCTACAAACAATCCATCCCATCTCTATTTTCAATTAATTGCTCTATCCTATCAACTTTACCTATTAAATGTCTCTCATCTCTGTAATCTTCTCCATTTTTACTATCACTTAGCTCAAGGTTCTATAGGTGAATCCCTGAATTACAGAAATGCAGCTTTTTCTGTTAGTCTTCTTTACTCACTCTTCTCATTTTTAATCCAGAACAACCTTCACGTTACATCCAAACATTCTTTTTGACATGAAAATATGGCTATGTTCATCTTTGTTTAAAATCCTTTTATGTCTTCTTATTGTTCTTATAAAAAAGACCATAACATTTGCATACTACCAGGAAGTTCTCCAGACATTGTGTTTCATTATCTCTATCCTCCTAAGACTTTGGCCTTCTTCAAGGCATCTGCTTCAGGATATTTGCAAATGCCCACAGCACTATTTCCACTAACTTCTTCCCTCATTTATTCATGCCCATCCATCCTTTAGAGATCAGCTGAATCTAGTGTTTGAAGGAAACATTGTCTAACCTCCAGACTATTAGATTCCTTCAGTTACCATCCCACCAAACTTTACCTTTTTTGTTATCTGCTAGCTCAACTGTAACTTTATATTATTAGTGTTTTGATGATGTGCTCTGTTTGGATGTAATCTTCAAGAGGATAGAGATGGAGTCAATTTTTGTTCCTATATCTTCAGCTCTGGCTTACATAGTTGAAACTCAATAATCATATATTTAATGAAAGAAAGAATGAATAAGTGATAAACAAGTGGGAGAAATTTGTAAAGACATCTACGTGAGTGCTTGCGATCAGTTTTTTATTGTGATCAATTAAGTTTTAAAAAATAACAGGTAGTTTCAGTTAGACAAACAGAAAAGACATCACTTTTAGTTATCACAGTTATGATCCTCTGTCAGTCTCCAGGGCATATCTTGTATTAGCAGACTTCTTACTAAAGAAACAGCTTTTTCTAAGCTGAATTTTGAGCATAGATACAAACTTGCTGTTGATACTTTAAATTATTCCACTCTAACCCTAAGCTTTTGGATTCTAAGTGATATCCACTCCAGATGCCTTGAAATATGGCTGTAACATTGCTTGCACATCACCTGATGACCTTTCCTCAGTCAGTAAATTGAAGTTATATGTCCTTAGAGTTAAGTTGGAATAAACTTGAAAATACAGTTTTCTTCACTATTAGTTCTAACCTAGCTAATCTTCTTGCTGAAGGGATTCACCTCAGCTCAATTATTGCATCCAGAAGAAGATATAAGTCTTACCTATTTGTTCATCAGCTAACAATTTCCAATGGGGTCATTGATACGCACCAGTCAGGGCCATTGACCACTCTATCTTGTCAGGACCCAAAGGATTATAAAATAATATGAGGTGTAGTGCCTTTTCATGTTCTGAAATTAGCTTTCCTAGGCCTCTCAAATAATATTGCCATGGCAGTTAACAAAGTGGATTGATATTTTTATCTAAGGATTGTAGTATAATTTTTACTGTCTTAGATCATATTCAGATCACATTCATTTTCACTGTGTCCATACCTACCTAGAAACTTGTCACAATGAGACAGACTCATTGGCCACTGAAGAGACTGAAACTATGTCAAGGTTTGACATAGTTTTAGCATAAAGAGAATTTTTTCGTAGTATAGTTGAGTCACAATACTGTGTTAGTTTCAGGTGTACAGCAGAATGATTTCATGTTTGTTGAGATTATACTCCGTTATAGGTTATTACAAGATAATGGCTATTATTTCCTGTGCTACACAGTACGTACATGTTACTTATCTATATTAGACATAGTAGTTTGTATCTGTTTATCCTATACCCCTAGTTTGTTCCTCCCAAGAAATTGTTTTCACTATTAGTCAGAATAAATTCAGTCAACAGGTTTTTAAAAAATTTAAATTTAGCCAATAGCCATATAATAGAGTCTGTTTCCAAACTACATGTCAGAACTATTTCATGTACAATCATCACATTTATATCTTACTTTTGTATTCCTAAGAGTAACTCTCAAACAGAGTTCAGGCACTATCCTGTGGTCCATCTCTGCTCCCAGAGTCATCATGTGAACAAGAATATTTGATAAAGGTATTGTGAAGAATTCAGCAGCAAACGAGGAAGTAAACAGAAAAGGGGCCAATTGAGATAGAAAATCATTCTTGCTCCAGCCCCAGACTACAAGTAGCTTTCTAAACACAGAACATGTTTCTCATATCCTAAATCAGCAGGGTATACAACAAAACATCAAACTTGGGAAACAAATATCTTATACCTATTAAAGCATAAAGAGAAGCATATACCTGTAATCCAACAAATCTTCACTATAATAAAATACAAAACCTTCATTACCTTGGTTCAATTGTACATCTCTTTTATTTTTTATTTTCTTGAAATGATCTGTTCTTTCCATTCAGTAAGTAACCTCCTTGTTAATATAAGCAGTATTTACAAACCCAGCACCCAAAACAGTGTTAGATAAATACTAGATTCTCAGTGAATATTGGAATAACAATTATTTTCCTCTTAGGTTTGATACTATTCTATCTGCTTAGAATCCCTGTCTGGCACTCTTTCATTTGGCCAGCTCCCTAGCCAAACTTCAAGTTCGACTCAGAGTAACCTCCTTCACATAGTCTTCCTTGATATCCACAAGGCAAAGGTAGTATGCCAAACTTTATGTCCCTGTAATACCTTAATCATTAGCCTTTTAGTATTTACCAACAAGATGAAAAGTATTTATTAGTACTCTTTCTTCACTCAAGACTGTAAATCTACTATATAGAGAGATATACATTTTGTCATCTTGGAACTTAAAAAAAAAAAAAACCTAATGTTGGAAATAAACTTTTAAAAAGAGTCAAGAAAAGGGGTTCCCAGATGGCTCAGTGGTAAAGAACCTGCCTGCAAATGCGGGAGACATGGGTTCAATCCCTGAGTGAGGAATATCCCCTGAAGAAGGAAATGGCAACCCACTTCAGTATTCTTGCCTGGGAAATCTCATGGACAGAGAAGACTGGCAGGCTACAGTACATGGGGTCTCAAAGAGAGTCAGACATGACTTAGAGACTAAACCAACAAATAACACCAACAAATCAAGAAAGGGAGATGATAACACCTTTTATATAGTTTCCATTAATTGCAGGCATTCTTTATCCTCTCCCTTTTTTTTTTTTCATTTTAAAACTTCATTTTAAAACTCTTTACTCTAAATGTGAAAAACAACCTTTATAATTTCAATATTTTCATATTTTGCTATTTGGCTAATGAGCAAAACTATCTTTTAGAAGTAAATGTCTTATTTAATACAAGAATTTAGAAAAAATCAGAAGAATAAAAGTTCACTTGCCCATCATGTTAATTAATGACAAGCTGCTTACAGCAAAGTTCCAAAGAGAAATTCCTCCATAGTCTTTTATGACAACTTTGACTTAGTTTCTTCAAATATAACTTTCTTCAGTACAAAGCTCTTTGTGAAATTCAAATTTCTAACCCTATAGTTCAACAAACAGGACACAAATTTTATATTCTGAATAACTCAGTTTCCCATACTTTTCAGAACATGACAATAATAGAGTTTTGTGTGTTTTGTGTTGTACATATTGTTAATCTCTCTTTTAGGGTTTTCAAAACAATTTTTGAATGCTTTATTACTTTGTAAGTAATTCTCTGCAGTTCATGTTTTCATGAAAAATCCTAAGTTACATAGTGTTCAAATTTTTTTTTTTTTTTACATTGGGCTCTAGTGANTTAATCTCTCTTTTAGGGTTTTCAAAACAATTTTTGAATGCTTTATTACTTTGTAAGTAATTCTCTGCAGTTCATGTTTTCATGAAAAATCCTAAGTTACATAGTGTTCAATTTTTTTTTTTTTTTACATTGGGCTCTAATGATGTATTTTCAGGACTTTTGATGTCTTGTGTTTATATATTTCCCCTCCATGATTAAATTTATTTGAATCCTCTTTAATGCCTAAAGATCCCTTTCAGCTTATATTTGTATGTATAAAAGATAGGCCAAATCTCCATGGGAGAGCATTCAAAATAAAAACAAATGTATCCCTGCTTACTTTATGCATTAAACATTTTTCTCCAAATATTTCAGGAATGAGAGTTTTAAAAAATTAATATCCTTAGTATTTTAAAATAATGTTCTTAGTTAACTATTAATTTTTCATGTTATGACAATTTAGCATCCTTAGAGGTCTGGTATCTTTATAAATTCTCTTCTATCCTTCTCCTCTGAAACTTTTTCACTATGAAATCCTATGAATTTTTTTTCTGAATACAGATTAATTTATGCTAATGGTTTTAGTTTAAAATCCCAAAAGTTTTAAGCTAATAAAAATCTAAATAAATCATGCCTATCTTTATTAGTTAAATTTGAATTATCATAGATATTGGCATTCCATGTTTTTCAGAACAAACAAAAATACCTAAGTTGCTTTAAAATAGGTCCAGATGAAGTCTGAGGCTGTTAAAACCTGGAAAATTTACATTAATTATAAGAAAACATAGAAGACAAACATCTGGAGTTACTCAATGGATTTGTAAAGAATGTTGATTTTGCACCTGGGCATGAGTATTTTCACTTCTGTGACTCATTATGGTTAACATTGTATCTAAGTCCTTCTCTCATAGATTAGTCCACATTATTGACACCACTCACACACCATCTCTAGTTGGTTCAAAATTTTCTAGGACTCTTCCATCAATCTCCAAACATATTCAGATACTATTGAATTGAGTTTCCTTATGCCAGGCTTTTCACATCAGGACTCAAGAACATAATGGCCCAGAATTTCTCCCTTGCCATCTTTAAAATCATACACCTTAAAGAAATCTTATTGCTCCCTTCTGAACATAGGACCAAATCTATATTCCAGCTGGAGTCAAACAGCCACATAATATATACCACATATGCAACACACTAATATACACACATGAAAATTTCGAGCCACAGTTTCTCCCTGTGTGGTAACATGGCATTTTAATCATGTAACTTCTAGACAGGGAAACATGAAACCCTGACTGCTTGTTTCTTATAAACATTGAAAAAACATTAAAAGTATGTTTCTTTGGATGACTCTAGGATATTCCTGGGTCAGGAAAATCTCCCAGAGAAGGGATAGGCTACCCACTCCAGTATTATAGGGCTTCCTTGGAAGCTTAGATAGTGAAGAATCCACCTGCAATGCAAGAGACCTGGGTTTGATCCCTAGGTTGGGAAGATCCCCTGGAGGANAAGTTCATGTCCATTAACTTGGTGATGCTATCTAACCATCTCATCCTCTGCTGCCCCCTTCTCCTTTTGCCTTCAGTCTTTCCCAGCATCAGGGTCTTTTCCAATGGACAACACATCAGGGACTCTTCACATCAGGTGGCCAAAGTATTGGAGTTTCAGCTTCAGCATCAATCCTTCCAATGAATATTCAGGATTGACTTCCATCAAGATTGACTAGTTTGATCTCCTTCCTGTCCTCCTTGGACTCCTTAAGAGTCCAAGGGACTCTTAAGAGTTTTCTCCAGCGCAATTCAAAACCATCAGTTCTTCCTTGCTCAGCCTTCTTTATAGTCCAGTTCTCACAACTGTACATGACTATTGGGAAAACAATAGCTTTTACTATACTGACTTTTGTCAGCAAAGTGATGTTTCTGCTTTTTAATACACTGTCTAGATTTATCATAGCTTTTCTCAAAAGGAGTAAGTGTCTCTCAATTTTATGGCTGCAGTCACTGTCCACAGTAATTTTGGAGCCCAAATAAAGAAAATCTGTCATTGCTTCTATTTTTTCCCCTTCTATTTGCCATAAAGTGATGGCACTGGATGCCATGATCTTCATTTTTTGAATGTTGAGTTTTAAGACAGCTTTTTTACTCTCCTCTATCAACTTCATCAAGACACCCTTTAGTTCTTCTTCACTTTCTGCCATTAGAGTGGCACCATCTGCATATCTGAAGTTGTGGATATTTCTCCTGGCAGTCTTGATTCCAGCACATTATTCATCCAGCCTGACATTTTTCATGATGCACTCTATATATAAGTTAAGCAAACAGGGTGATGATATATAGCCTTGACATACTCCTTTCCCAATTTTAAACCAGTCAGCTTTTCCAAATCCAATATTAACTTTTTGCTTTTTGACCTGCATTCAAGTTTCTCAGGAGACAAATAAGGTGGTCTCGTGTTCCCAGCTCTTTAAGAATTTTCCAGTCTGTTGTGATCCACACAGTCAAAGGCTTTAGCATAGTCAATGAAGCAGAGTTGCTGTTTTGCAGGAAATCCCTTGCTTTCTTTATGATCCAATGGATATTGACAATTTTATCTCCAGTTTGGTCTTCTAAATCTAGCTTGTATATCTGGCAGTTCTCAGTTTATGTACTGCTGAAGCCTGGCTTGAAGGACTTTTGAGTACAACTTTGCTAGCATGTGAAGTGAATGGAGTTATACAGTAGTTTGAACATGCTTTGGCATTGCCTCTCTTTAAGATTGAAATGAAAACTGACTTTTTCCGGGCCATTGCTGAGTTTTCCAAATTTGCTGACATACTGGGTGAAGCACTTTAACAACATCATCTTTTAGGAACTTAAACAACTTAACTGGATTTCCACCACCTCCACTCGCTTTATTTGTAGTAATGCTTCTTAAGGACCACTTGAGTTCACACTCCAAAATGTCTGGCACTAGGTGAGTGTCCACACCATCGTGATTATCCAGGTCATTCCTCTGTGTGCTCTTGCCACTTCTTTAATCTCTACAAATGTAGGAACATATCATCTTGCTTAATCTTTCCTCAACAGAGAACATTTTTCTTCTTTGAAACAATGGCCAGGCTTCAAGCAGTTATTTTTCTAAAGAAGAAATAGCAAATTAAATATTTTTGAGTTGTATAATCACTCTAATAAGAGTAAATTTAGAGGTAGTCAAGAAATTTGGGCTAAAAAGAAACTTTATCCAAGTTCATCTGTGGCTCCTTCACCCATCACAGTGTGCAAGCTATGGCTGTATTTTCACAAATCATTTTATTTTTATATCAGAGACAGAAATGCTAAAGCTAATCAGTGGGAAACTGCTATTCATAGAGTCATCATTTTGGTTATATTTGAAACCTGTTTGGAGTAGATTCACCATAGTTTATTTTATATGTGATTGCCTCTAGTAAAAGACAATATGCTTGAATTTCACAAGTCGTTGGAAACTATATGGAAACTATCTTGGATTGTTTGGCAGGGGCTTTGACCTCAGCCAAAAATTGTTTTTAGAAGGATAAGTTCTAGAAGTGAAAAAAAAAAACCAGCAGTCTTATTTAGACTAATAAATTATTATCATGACCTACAAATACAACCCTGATTAATGAATTTTCCCATATCCTTTCCCATAGCCCTCTCTTTAGACATGACATTTACTTCCAGACAACACCTTATTAAAAGTTTTACCAAAAACTTAGAGGAACAAAAGAAAGGGCATAAAGGGCTTTCATTTTCATATTTATCTTTTTTGAGAATTATTTCCAGTTTATATGATGGCTACTCTGTTTGCCTACAGAGTCCCTACTCTAACAGTATCTCATTCATTATTTATAAAGTACATTAGGATATGTTGAGTGGGGAACATGCACCAGAAAACCAATTCTCTTCTTCTTGTTGTATTAATCCTGGATTAAAATTAATGAATTTTATAGCAGAAAGAAAATGAAATAATACATAAAGTATATTAGGCAAATACAACGGATTTCAGAAAATTAATTTTTAATACATTTCACTTTGTAACTTCTTTGCATCTGATGTGATGTCCACTTTTATTCTATTTCTATAAACCTTGTGGTAAAAATCATTACAAGTATATGGCCTGTCTTCACTAACCTAGCAATGGTGAAGCTGTCCAGAAATGAAATATGGATTAACCACAACAATGAATCAAACTGCCTCAAATCGTCAAGTGTACCCTTTATTCCTGCAATATCTGTGTTCTGGATTTTCCCATCTGACAATTTCATGTTCAAGTTATTAGGATTGGAAGTTATTTTACAGCTTTGAACCTATGACACAAGAAACAAAATCTAAGCCCACAAAGTCTTGCTTGAATAAGCATCTGGAGCAAATATTGTTAAATATAAATAAGGGAGAAAGCATAGGCAAAAACCAAAATAAGAGATTTCACACAGAATGTGATTTCCATAGTACTTTTTATGGGAAATATATTCTGCTTGTACAGCTTGGGATGAGTGACTTTGCCACTTTAGGTATAATTTCTTGTCATTTGGGGCTTCCCTGGTGGCTCAACTGGTAAAGAATCCACCTGCAATGTAGGAGACCTGGGTTCGATCCCTGCACTGGGAAGATTCCCTAGAGAAGGGAATGCTACCCACTCCACTATTCTGGCTTGGAGAATTGCATAGACTGTATAGGCCATGGGATCACAAAGAGTCAGACGCAACTGAGCTGCTTTCGCTTTCTTTCACTTTTCCTTGTCATTAGTGTAAGGGATGGATGAGAAGAGGGATGTGATAGAAAAAAATATACAGTACTATTATGATAATTAGACAAATACGTCTCTCTTGGGGTAGATACAAATTCTAGGAACACAAACCTGGCTCAAATTTGAAGAAGGTACTCCTTATGCTGGGTGGACAAGCATGCCTTAGATCCAAGTAAAAGACATGGTCAACAGAGTCAAAATTTAATTTTATACTTCACTCTCCCCTTTAGCTAAACATGTGTGTGTTCATACATGTATGACTCTTTGCAGCTTCATGGACTAGCCAGCCAGACTCCTCTGTCCTTGGGATTCTCCAGGCATGAATACTGAGGTGGGTAGCCATTCCTTGTCTGGGGGTATTCCCAACCCAAAGATTGAACCTTTGTCTCCTGCACTGGCAGGTGGATCTTTACCACTGAGCCACCTAGCAAGCTTTAGCAGGATACTCCTGTGCAATGAACAACCTGCAGAAAAATGTATGGTGAACCTGGATATGAGTTAGAGAAGAGACAACCTCTATTTTTTTCATCTCTCCTGCCTTCCACTCTTTCTATGACTGAATATAGAAGCATGGCATTCAGTTCAAGATAGTTTATGATTGTAAGAGGCATAGAAAACTGCTTACATACACTGAGAATTTAGAGTATGCATCTCTACATGAGTAAAATAACTGTAATGGTGATGGTCACCAAGCCATGCCATACAAAAGGAATGGATATAGCATTGAAGAGAGTTCTATGAGCTATACAGTAGGTCCTTGTTTTCAATATAGCTCCATTTTCAACATAGCAGTGTGTACATGTACATTCCAAACTCACTAATTATTCCTTTTCTCCTCTGTATAGCACATGGAAATGTTATGCTCAATGTTATGTGGCGGATGGGAGGGGAGTTTGGGGGAGAATGAATACATGTATATGTATAGCTGAGTCCCTTTGCTATTCACCTTAAACTATCACAACATTGCTGATTGGCTCTCAGTTCAGTTCAGCACTCAGTCCTGTCCAACTCTTTGCGACCCATGAATTACAGCATGCCAGGCCTCCCTGTCCACCACTAACTCCCGGAGTTCACCCAAACTCATGTCCATCGACTCAGTGATACCATCCAGCCATCTCATCCTCTGTCATCTCCTTCTCCTCCTGCCCCCAATCCCTCCCAGCATCAGTGTCTTTTCCAGTGAGTCAACTCTTCGCATGAGGTGGCCAAAGTATTGGAGTTTCAGCTTTAGCATCATTCCTTCCAAAGAACACCCAGGACTGATCTCCTTTAGGACGGACTGATTGGATCTCCTTGCCATCCAAGGGACTCTCAAGAGTCTTCTCCAACACCACAGTTCAAAAGCATCAATTCTTTGGAGCTCAGCTATACCCCAGTACAAAATAAAAGGTGTTTTTTTTTGTTGTTTTTTTTAAGGGAATAGATAAAGACTCTGGAAATTCTTATCATGACAAAGAAATGACTAAGTGAGACAGAAGAAACAAGAAAAGAAGGTGCATCTCTTTTTTTCTGTATACAAATACAACAAGGCATATTTTAATATAACATAAGAAAAATTTTAACAGAAATATTCAAGAATGCAATAAGTTAGTTCTGGAATGAAAGTAAATGAATGTGTTAGTTGCTCAGTTGTGTCTGACTCTTTGCAACCCCATGGACTGTGGCCCACCAGGCCCCTCTGTCCATGGGATACTCCAGGCAAGACTGGAGTGGGTTGCCATTGTCTTCTCCAGGGGATCTTCCCAACCGAGGGATTGAACATGAGTCCTATAATACAGGCAGTTTCTTTACCATCTGAGCCACAAGGCAAGCTGCATGTGTTTAGAAGTATTCAAAGTAATACTGGATGGTCACTGGCTTGGAATATATTACAAGGAATTTATTCACTCAAAAAGAAGATCAATGTGCGTGCAAATGCTATTTAACATTATGATAAACATAAGGTTTTTAAAAGATAACAATTCTACTCCACAACATTTTTGAACACCTGCCATATTGTAAGATCTCTACCATATGCTAGGTAACTGCAGATAAATTAGATTTTTTTCTCAAGGTATGAAAAAGCATGAAAATGAATATAGATAATTAAATATACTGTAAATATATACAATATTATAAGTTTTCAAAATAATAGATCAAAGAAGGCTTCTTGAAATAGGTAACATTTGATTGAGTCCTAAGGGAAAACTGAGCCAAAATTCCCCAAAATTTCATTAATGAGAAAGAAGAGCTTGCCTTACAACCCAAGTAGTTTCCTAGGCAGGAATCTACAGTTGAACATTTACCTTGACAAGTTCACCATTTGCAGTAACAAGTGAACAAAACTACTCACTATCTTACTCAATTAACTTTTATAGAAAAGCCTACAAACAATAGGAAATATAAATATTTTTCCAGCTCACACAGAATCATTAGCAGGATAGTCCATATCCTTAGGCATAAAGGAAACCTTAATACATTTAAAAGTATTAAGTAACTAAAAGTATATCTGTGTATACAAATAAATAATTTATAAATCCAAACTAGAAAGATTTGTGATAAATATCAAAATATTTGCAAAATAAATAATATATTGTAAATAATCATGGTTAAAGAAAAAATGAAAGGGATATGAAAAATTATTTTTCTCTGAATGAAAATGAAACCATAATATCAAAATTTGTAGGATGCCACTAAAGAGGTTCTTAAAGGAAATATCATATCCCTAAATTCTTAGAAAAGAAGAACAGCATAAAATCCATGATCTTAGCTTTTACCAGAAACTAGAAAAAGAAGATCAAATTAGCATCAAAGGAGGAGAAAGGCAACAAAATAACTGTGGAATAATGAAATAGTCATTTTTTTAAAAGACAGAGAAATAATAGAGAAAATATTTGGAANAGAAGAACAGCATAAAATCCATGATCTTAGCTTTTACCAGAAACTAGAAAAAGAAGATCAAATTAGCATCAAAGGAGGAGAAAGGCAACAAAATAACTGTGGAATAATGAAATAGTCATTTTTTAAAAGACAGAGAAGTAATAGAGAAAATATTTGGAACCAAAAGCAGAGTCTTTGAGAAGGTCAATAAGACTGATAAATTCTAGCCAGGTTGGTCACAGTTAAGGAAAAAAAAAGGACAATAAATGTTACACCATAAGAAATGTGAGAAGCAACGATACTCAGATTTTTTACATATTATGAGACTAATAATGAAGTATTTTGAACAAATTTAATTGTATCTTATTGAAACAATCTAATCTTAGCAAGACCTGGAACAGACTGGTTACAAATTAGGAAAGGAGTACATCAAAGTTGTATATTGTCACCCTTCTTATTTAGCTTATATGCAGAGGACATTATGTAAAATGCTGGGTTGGATGAAGCACAAGCTGGAATCAAGATTGATGGGAGAAATATCAATAACCTCGGGTATACATATGACACCACCCTTATGGCAGAAAGCGAAGAGGAACTAAAGATCCTCTTGATGAAGGAGAAAAAGGATAGTGAAAAAACTGCCTTAAAATTCAGCATTCAGAAAACTAAGATCATGGCATCCAGTCCTATCATTTCATGGCTAATAGATGGGGAAATAATGGAAACAATGAGAGACTTTATTTTTGGAGGGGCTCCAAAATCACTACAGATGGTGACTGCAGCCACGAAATTAAAAGACACTTGCTCCCTTGGAAGAAAAACTATAACCAACCTAGACAGCACATTAAAAAGCAGACATTACTTTGTCAACAAAGGTCCATCTAGTTAAAGCTATGGTTTTTCCAGTAGTCATGTATGGATGTGAGTTGCTGCTGTTAAGTCTCTTCAGTTGTGTACGACTCTGTGAGACCCCATAGACGGCAGCCCACCAGGCTCCCCCATCCCTGGGATCCTCCAGGCAAGAATACTGGAGTGGGTTGCCATTTCCCTCTCCAATGCATCAAAGTAAAAGTGAAGAAATTCAGTCATGTCCAACTCCTAGCGACCCCATGGACTGCAGCCTACCAGGCTCCTCCATCCATGGGATTTTCTAGGCAAGAGTACTGGAGTGGGTTGCCATTGCCTTATCCAATGGATGTGAGAATTGGACTATAAAGAAGGCTGAGCACCAAAGAATTGATGTTTTTGAAGTGTGGTGTTGGAAAAGACTCTTGAGAGTCCCTTGGACTGCAAGGAGATCCAACCAGTCCATCCTAAAGGAAATCAGTCCTGAATGTTCACTGGAAGGACTGATGCTGAAGCTGAAACTCCAATACTTTGGCCACCTGATGTTGAGAACTGACTCATTGGAAAAGACCCTGATGCTAGGAAAAATTGAAGGCAGGAAGAGAAAGGGACAATAGAGGATGAGATGGTTGGATGGCATCACCAACTCAATGGACATGAGTTTGAGCAAGCTTTGGGAGCTGGTGATGGTGAGGGAGGCTTGGCATGCTGCAGACCCTGGGGTCACAAAGAGTTGGACACTACTGAGTGACTGAAATGAATTGAACTGAATCTTAGCAAGATACAAACTACCAAAACTCACTTGAGATGAAAAAGATAGGGTAAATAGCTCTATATCTCTTAGAAAAGTTGAATCAGAAGTTAAACATCTTTCCATACAGTTTACAATTTAATATTTACTTTGAGAAGTTGACCATTGTCCAGGAGTCTGAACTTCAGGTTTATAAATAAATAAAAATAGATCTTCAGTTCAGTTCAGTTCTGTCACTCAGTCATGTGCGATTCTTTGTGACCCCATGGACTGCAGCATGCCAGGTCTCCCTGTCCATCACCAACTCCCAGAGCTTGCTCAAACTTATGTCCATTCACATTGAGTCAATGATGCCATCCAGCTAACTTAACCTCTGTCATACCCTTCTCCTCCTGCCTTCAATCTTTCCTAGCATCAGGGTTTTTTTTCCAATGAGTCAGTTCTTCCCATCAGGTGGCCAAAGCATTGGAGTCTCAGTTCAGCATCAGTCCTTCTAAAGAATACTCAGGATTTATTTCTTTTAAAAATAGATCTCATCCTTTTCTAAATGTTGAGAATGTCTACCTACATCGAATGACTTCATCTAAGGCAGAATCTTGAGCCAGCTTTTCCAAAAAAAGTCTACAAGAGAAGCCATATTGATAGATTTCTTGGTGAGTACAAATTTTAAAAAAAGTTACTTGAGTTTAAATGATGCCTTTTTCTCTTTCTTTAAATATATTTGTATTTTATCAGATTAGTACAAGTTTTTTAATATGTGCACTATTGAAATTTAAAGCTAGATGTTTATTTGCTATGGAGGCTGCCAAGTGGCTTACAATGTGTATCAACATCTCTGGCTTCTGCCTATTAGAGCAACTCTGTCAAGTTGTAAGAAATAAAAATGTCTCTAGACATTGCTAAACTCTTTGCTAGCAAAAATGCTCCCTTTGAGGAATCAGTAATTTAGGGTCAAATACTGCTCCCTTGGGAACTGGGCTATACTATTAAGAAAGCATTTATAGCTTTATTGTTATGTATTTGTTGCTTTCAGAGTTAAAAATCTCTGAGAACATTTTTTTTTTAGCATTTTGTTATGCTTGTCCTCTATGTTTCAACAATAAGTAAGGAATTTCCTGTATAGTAAAGTGCTTTAAAGGGAATTTCAGTCAGAGAGATCAAGGTGAGCAAAATAATATGTATAGTTGGAGGAAATCTAGACCCAAGAATGCTAGAGTATACATAATAGTCTTAAAATAGCCTTCATTTAAATGTTAAGCTCTTTTTTGTTCTGTACTGATAAATAGCAGTAATTAACACTGAAGTTTAGAATATGCCAAGAAAAATGCCGAGTTGCATGTTCATTATATCATGTAATACTTACAGACTATAATGAGATAAGTGCCATTATTATTCCCATTATGTACATGACAAAACTTAAGTAGTTTAGTCAACCACATGTAGTAAGTAGTAAATAGCAGAACTAGTTTATAGACTCATCTTATGTGCTTCTATAATGTAAGCTCTAGACTTTGTGCTCTTACTACTTGGATAAACAAAGATAAATAGCATCTTTTCAAGAACTCATAATCTAGAAAATCCTCATTAATCCTAGTTTTATGTTTACATATTATTTTTCCTTTTAGAATATCGAACATTACAATTTAATTTAAATAAACATTAGTTACAATATTGTTCTATAGTTTATTTCCTGTGCCTTGACTATAACATAACCTCTAAATATTTATGTTTTTGTAAATGTTCATTTCAAATACCTTGTTCCTGAAGTCAGTTGTATTCACCTTATCTGTGAGAAAAAAAAAAGTAAACATCATTGAGGAAATACAGTGATGTGATTATGTCTGTAGTTGAGGGACCAAATGGAATCAGCTACCTCCAGGGAAGAGGCATTGTCCAAGAAAATTATTGACTTACAAAATTATCCACCAAAGCCATAAAGGAATGTGCTTGTCATCCTGGTAAGCAATGCGGCATGTATAACTCTACGAAGATAGTTTTCTATTATTTTGTTATTGTTGTTAGTGTTAGTCACTCAGTCATGCCCGATTCTTTGTGAGCCCATAGACTGTAACCCACTAGGCTCCTCTGTCCATGGAATTCTCTAAGCAAGAATACTGGAGTGGGTAGCCATCCCTTCTTTAGGGGATTTTCCTGACCCAGGGATGGAACACAGGTCTCCTGCATTGCAGGGTAATTCTTTACCATCTGAGCCACTGGGGAAGGCCATTGTTGTTAAAGGTAAAGCATCTTTGTGTTTACTTTTGCATTATTTTATGAGACAGGTGGACTGAAATTTAAAAAAAAAAAAATTTAAAAATATATTCACATTGATAAGAATGTGTTTTAATCACCTGAAAGTTTCTGTTATTTACAACTGAATCATACAAGAAAATCAAGGAAAGACATTCAGCTGAAATAAATAAGCTCAGATACCTTGTTCAATGAGAATAAGACAATCTGTTTATACACTGAAAATATTTTTGAAGTCTCTCAAATGTTTTTATTTACAATCTTAGTTTTGTGCAGGACTCAGTAAGTCAGTATTAGCCTCTGTCATTTCATCCCCTATCTTACCTGATGACATTTGTTTTTATTTAAAAAAAGAAGAAGAAGAAGAAAGAAAGAAAGAAAAAGGACAGTGTTATTTGAACAAAAACTTTCTATTTCACAAAACTGCAGGTACACAGGTATTCTGGCAGATTTTTTTTCCATAAATTGAGGAATATGACTAATATAAAAATTAAAGAGATGTTTGTGTGTGTGCTTTAAACCTTTCATCCACAAATGCTTGAAGAAGCCACCAAAGGAATTATATCAGATTTCTTGTCTATGGGCAAGTACAAATGCTGAAGAGGCTACCAAAGGAATAATAGCAGATTTCATGTCTATCAGTTCAGTTCAGTTGCTCAGTCGTGTGTGACTCTTTGCGACCCCATGAAACGCAGCATACCAGGCCTCCCTGTTCATCACCATCTCTTGGAGTTCACTCAGACTCACGTCCATCGAGTCCGTGATGCCANTTTGAGCATTACTTTACTAGCATGTGAGATGAGTGCAATTGTGCGGTAATTTGAGCATTCTTTGGCATTGCCTTTCTTTGGAATTGGAATGAAAATTGACCTTTTCCAGTCCTGTGGCCACTGCTGAGTTTTCCAAATTTGCTGTCAATTTCTATATAATTAATTCCTTTACTCACTTTCTCCTTTCCTCAGCCCAAAACACGCACAGTGCTGAGTAATGTTAGAAAGACTAGGGCTTGTTGACTTTGCAGTGAGCTACAAGGGGAAACTTTTGAATCAGAGAGATTGTGATGCAAATACTGGATCTATGTAGAGTAGTTGAGGGACTTTTTATAGGTAACTTACTTCACAATATGTCTAACTTCAGTGATTCTCTCCTTTTCTCCTGCTTTCTCAAGTTAAAGATAACTGGTAAAGAATGTATGCTCTGGAGTCATATGTTTTGGGTTCAAATCATAATTCTGTGTTTAATATGTGTATAACTTGAGAAAGGCTATCATCCCTGAGTTTCAGTGTTCTTCTCTGTAAAACAGAATCTATTGTAAAATTTTTTTTGAGGGGATGCTGTGAAGATAAATATAGATAATTATGGTAAATCCCTTAGAAAAATATCTGGCAGATTATAAACCATCATTGCCATTTTTTATCATTATCTGTATCACTACTCTTCTAAGATCATTAGATTATCATTATAATCTAATTTCACACCATTAAAAAGTTACTTGTTGGGTGACAATTTTTCTCTATCAACTGCACTACCCCTGATTTCTTTCATAGCAATTCTAATAATAGAGTTTTCTCTAAACCATCTCCACTTTTGTATCTTTATTCTCAACAGTTTCTATTTAGTCATGTTTTCTCAAATTTAGCCATGACCTGTATCTTACTAAATCTGATGACATTTTTTTCTGTTCTTGTCTTTTGCTTCTCAGAAAAATCTAATAATTTGGATTCTTCTTTCTTTTTCTGATGATACTACTCTAAACCTATCTTTTCAATGTTCAGCTCTGTATTAAATGTAACTTTTGACAGTTCTAATCAAAGTTTCTTCAGTCATGATACAACATTATACTACCATTTAACAACAAAAAAATTATCACAGAAATTATCTTAATCTACTTTTTAAAATTTTTAACCCCAGTTCTATTATATTGTAAGCCCTATGAGAAGAAAATTTCATCTATCACAGTCATTGATGTATCTATGGGCCTTTAACAATGCCTGGCATATCAAAGGCACATATTGGTTAAATAATTGATAGGTTAAATAATAGAGCATACGAATAATTGTCTGACACAAAGTGCATGCTTAAGTACTGATAGTCTTTTCTCATCTTTCTAGCTTATGCACATGAGTTATCAATGGCTTCTTTAGTTAAGTGATCCTCTGAGGGGTATGAATAGATTCCCAAACATAATTACAAAATAATCATAGACCAACATTCTCCCTGCTATGAACTGCCATCCTGTTATGCTTTCTTTTCCCAGTCAGTTGGAAACGCTGCTCTGTTTGGGTCACCAGTTCTTTCCTAGGGAATTCTCTCAGCAGAGCAGTCAATTATTCCTTTGCTTTAGTCTTTCCCTTCCAGAGATGCTGCTCTAGAAACAACTCCCCTACCTCTGAGCAGAACTGCGGCTGGCTTAGGTGCACTGCCACATGTTTGCCTATCCTCAGAATATTTTTTTTCAAAGGACCCACTCTTTCTCTTACCAGCCTCATTTCTTTTAGTGACGTCCATTCCCTCCTATATTTAATAAAACCACAGTTATGGATATGATTCATATTCTTTTCCACCAGCTTCCAAAGAACCATGTAAATTTAAAAGTATGGCCAGGAACATGTTCCAATGAACATTCTGTGTCAGGTAAAAGAATTCTCAAGCCATACTGTAGATGTTCAGTTTGTCCATCAGAAAACACCGGGAGTGATGTGGCTTAACTGTTCCAGATACTAGTCTATGATACTCTCAGCTCTGACTCCAAAATAATGTTACAGCAGGACCCTAACAAAATGTTAGAAAGCAATCAATACAGTAATACATTTGATCATTTTTATGAGGAAGGAGTAAACCTGTTTAAGAGATGAAATTGGCCATTTGTTTGAATTAACTGATCAACTAGGAAGAACTGACCATCAGATGACCTGAATAGTACACTTACACAAAACACTTGTAATTTTCAAATCACTGTTACATACATACATTATTTCACTTAATTCATAGTGTTATGATAAAGTAAGAACTACCAAAAGCTATTATCACTTGAAATGACCTAAGTTGTCATCTACTCCAATTTCTTTATTCCTATAATAATAATGGTGATAATGACACCACATTACTGATTTGAGTTATCTCATCCCTTTGTAAGAAAATTAATATATTTTTTAAATTAACTTTAAAATTGACTTTGACTAGCCAAGGTTCTTCTATCTCAGTAATATTGCAATCCACGTCAATCATTCTAGATACATGATATTCTATCCTATTTGGGAGCAGATTTTTAAATTATATTCTGAGAATATTGTTTAAATTAAATATGGGATTAAATTGAAATATAAAGATATAGTAACATATTGGCAATTGTCATCCATATATTAACTTCTATTTGAAGTCATAGCAAATGCACAAAACTTGTACTACATTTTGCATACTCAAATACAAAGCATGACATGTGCTAAGACATCAAATATAGCAATGTCGGTTACTAGGACCTTCTCTGGAAGCACATCAAATCTAACAATGTCAGTTACTAGGACATTCTTTGAAAGTCTATTTCTTTTCTCTCAGTTTATTTCTAGATACTATTTTGGAAGCCTCACAAGGTAATCATGATCAAGAGAACACTATTAAATTTTTTTCCTGCTAATTTCCTACACAGCTTTATGGAATATGTTCAGAAGAATATGAAAGTTAAAAACTTACAAGAAGTTTTTGTAATTAAAAATTACCAACTTCCTATCTGTAAAAGAGGAAACCTGAAAACCCGTGCTGGGATGACCATGGAGTCCCTCACTAAAACTAAAATGCTACAGCGAATTATTGTTGATACTAAAACTGTCTCATAGAAACTGTCAATCTTTATATGCTAAACACACCTTTTCTGGAAACTCTTAAAGGGCAAACAAGGTTAGAATCTGTGTTCTTGATTATTTCATAATTGTTTTCTGGAGGTGGGAGTTTGATTAGGATATTTCAAGTGACTTCCAAGAAATTATTATGATGATGAATGGTAGATGTTAGGGTTGCAAGAGTTGGGAAGAAAGCATTGCTCCGCTTGATTGTTCTCACCCAGGTAATAAACNATTTCATGATTGTTTTCTGGAGGTGGGAGTTTGATTAGGATATTTCAAGTGACTTCCAAGAAATTATTATGATGATGAATGGTAGATGTTAGGGTTGCAAGAGTTGGGAAGAAAGCATTGCTCCGCTTGATTGTTCTCACCCAGGTAATAAACAATAATACCACTTTATGGAAAAGAAGCTGAGTCTCTGAGAGTTCAAGTACTTTGAAGGAAATCACATGGCTCTTTCAACTAGAAACAGGCCCTTCTGTTATAGCATTTGGTATACTGTCATAACTGTCTGCTTAGTTCTTACTTATTGGTCCTATTCAGTTCATTCTGAGCACAAAAAAAGTGAACACATAAAGAGATCACAAGTATGATTTTTGAATCACTGGCTCCCAGTACCCTGCTTAGCACATAATAGAAGTTCAACAAATGTAATTGGAAAAAAGTAATCCTGTAGAATGTTAGTCCCAGTACTTATCATGAGATAATACTCATATGTGGGCAGAAAATGGCATTTATTTTAGTTAGAAACTGTAACTGACACATTCTATTTGCTTTTAGTAACATCATAAAATCAAATTTTAGAACAGGAGAACATACCATACCATATGCCCCCCTATGTACAGCTATGGCTGATTCATGCTGATGTTTGACAGAAAACAACACATTCTGTAAAGCAATTACCCTTCAATTAAAAAATAAATTAAATTTTATTTTTTTTAAGAAATACAAAAGTATATTTGACTTTTTTATTTTTCCAAACTATGAAATGCAGTATAAAAATTGAAACAAAAAAAAGTAGGTATCGATACTTATTTCATCACATTTAGTGGAGCCCAGGTGAGGCTTTATTTCTTAGGCTTGTTGATACCATTTACAAATAGAATCTTAAAAAAAAGGAAAGAAGAAAGTTTTATACCCTCTTCAGGAAATGTTATATTTCCCTTTCTTTCACTAGAGGAGTTTCTTTCTGAGCCAGAGTACTCAATATAATTCACATTGAAAATTAACTTCAAAAGTACCATGCTTTCTCACCATCATCATTATTAAAGGCCTCCAGGTGCTCAGCCCTCAACCTCTTTCAGGCAAGAAATTGTTCAGGTCTTTTTGACAGATTTAGAAACAGAGAACCAATAAATCCTTCTATAGCCTCAAAGACCTATCTGTCAGTTACAGACTGACAGGTCTTTGTTTTCTTTTGTTTTGCTCTTCTTTATCCTGAAGGCACTAACAGTTGCTAATAATTGGGACATAAAGATAATCAAAGAAGAGACACAAACAGCATTATATATTAGAGAATACCACCAGGTTGCCCTGAGCATCGTTTTTCTCATCTCCCATGAACATGCATGGGTTTACATAATATTTTTCTTTCAAATACAACTGTCAGAAAACATCAGACCAAATTGATATTATTTTGTATTCAAGTGATGACTAATTCTGCCAGAGAAGAATGGAAGCAGCGTTTTAAAAGAGTAAATTTCTGGTAGAAATTATCTCTTCTTTTAACACCCACTTATTTACCAGAGCTCTATTATTATGTAAAATATATCTTGGGTTTTGAATAATCATTTATCAGATCAACTTTGTAGTGATTTTATCTTTCAGTCAACTGTAAATTCATTCACATTCACAAACTCATTGTTCTGTCAGATATATTCATCCTAAAAAATAGAAAAAGAAGGGGTGGAAAAACAGATGGCACTTTCTGACATATTTCAGTCTAATGTACAGGTAATTGGGTTATTTGTAGGTCTTTTTCTCTGTTGTATAATTCATAAAATGATCTTCCTTGGTTATTCTAACTCTTCAAATTTGAAAAGTCCCAACAAAAGTTAGAACTAACACCGTGAAACTTCCAAAAGAAAAGCTTGTGTGGTTTTAGTTTTGAAGACAATATATAAAGTTTGCATAAATATCTGTCCAATTGGTGAAAATTGCTCAGCAATTTAGCTGTCTTCTTGAAAAGTCTGAGGAAAAATATTGAAAAATAATAAGAGGCTTGATGCTTGATTTGACTTTGGTTGGCAGTCCCCCCCCCTTTTAATTTAAATAAACATGCAAGCATCATGGATCATTTCATCTCTATGTTTCTACTCAGCTACTACAGATTTTAATGCAAGAGCTGATCTGAGGTTCATTCCTATGATCAAAGGTAAAATAGACACTAAAGAGATTTCTCTTTTTCATTAAAGACTATTTTAATAGCCTCAGTGGATTAAGACCATTTTTGAACTGTCTTTTTGGGATTTCTTGTTTGAGGCTAAACTAGAGAAAACCAACTAAATGAGAAGTAATCCTTAGGGTTTATTGGGTTCTCATATAAAGCATCTTTTCTGGAAATCCCATAATATATCAAACAGTCAGTCTCCATGTTTATCTCCATACGATAGGAGAAAATATTTGAAAAAAAAAATAGGGTCTAAAGTAAGTGAACAAATTCTCTTCTTTCATTACAAAAATAAAAATTAAAAGATAAAAGTAAGTATATTTTTAGTTATGGAAGANAATCTGTCAGTCTCCATGTTTATCTCCATGCGATAGGAGAAAATATTTGAAAAAAAAAAATAGGGTCTAAAGTAAGTGAACAAATTCTCTTCTTTCATTACAAAAATAAAAATTAAAAGATAAAAGTAAATATATTTTTAGTTATGGAAGAAAATAGTCAGGGATTTAGAGACAGACATATATGCTATGCTGAAGAGCAAGATTGGAGTGAATTTTTNAGTCAGTCTCCATGTTTATCTCCATACGATAGGAGAAAATATTTGAAAAAAAAAATAGGGTCTAAAGTAAGTGAACAAATTCTCTTCTTTCATTACAAAAATAAAAATTAAAAGATAAAAGTAAGTATATTTTTAGTTATGGAAGAAAATAGTCAGGGATTTAGAGACAGATATATATGCTATGCTGAAGAGCAAGATTGGAGTGAATTTTTAATGAAGTAATTAATTACAGTTTGTTTTTACCATTCATTACCATAAATGGTAAGTTCAATACCATTTAACTTATTTCTCCACACAAGCCTATTGTATGATTTTTTAAAGGCATTTCTGATTAGTGCTTCCAGACCTACTGCATACCTTTTCTTGCTTCTTTTCTTAAGAATAATCTCTGGACATTTGCCCAAACCCGTTGTGTTTTGATTTTAGTAAGGAATTATTAATCCTGCCTGTTCAGAGAACTGAATAATTACCCCCACATAACCTTTACCATTTTTCCCAAGAGGACTTATAGGATATTTTTATGTAAATAGACTTCCATGTAACCTTCTCTCTATAAACTTTTGTTTACTCATAAGAACATTTTCCCTTTCCTCTCCCAAGTTAAAAAATTACAGCCACATTCCATATAGTAAACCATGAAAATTCCCAGATGCCAAAGACAAAAAAAAGTATTACAGGTCTGAGGCAAAAGCAATGGTTTAATCAATACATGTAAAAATCTACAGTTAGATCATAGAAATTTGATTTAACCCATTTTATAATCACAGGATGCTAGAAGTGGAAACATGATGGGCCTAATCTGATAAACCTATGTCTCCATGGTCCTAAATATACTTTGTTTCTTTAGTTATTAAGCATCAAAGACTTTAGAAATTTCCTTTTAGGCTTCAATGTATATTCTTATCTGAATTTCACAGTAAGACCCAAGTTTAAAATGTGCAGAAAAGGATAGGTTTCTTTTGAACTTCACAAATAAATATTTTTATATTTTTTGACATGTGTGANGACTTTAGAAATTTCCTTTTAGGCTTCAATGTATATTCTTATCTGAATTTCACAGTAAGACCCAAGTTTAAAATGTGCAGAAAAGGATAGGTTTCTTTTGAACTTCACAAATAAATATTTTTATATTTTTTGACATGTGTGAATCCCTGAGATTGTTCCAAATTCCTTAATAATATTGTCACATGTCAAAATGCAAATGGTCATTTTGTCTGGAACTAAAAGTATGGGGTAAAAAATTTAAGAATATTAGGCTATAGTAAAATTTTTTTAACTCAGAATCATTGTTTTTAGCACAATATTTTAAATAATTTATCCATTTGAAAGGCCTTGGTATCTCAGGTGGTAAAGATTCTGCCTGCAATGTGGGAAACCCTGGTTCATTCCTTATGTTTGGAAAATCCCCTGGAGAAGGGAATGGCTACCCACTCCAGTATTCTTCCTGGAGAGATCCATGGACAGAGGAACCTGNGGTCCACTGGAGAAGGAAGAGCAAATCACTTCAGTATTCTTGGCTTGTGAACCCCATGAACAGTATGAAAAGGTAAAAATATATGATACCGAAAGACGATCTCCCCAGGTTGGTACATGCCCAATATGCTACTGGAGAAGCATGGAGAAATAACTCCAGAAAAAATTAAGAGGCTGAGCCAAAGTGAAAACAACAACCAATTGTTTTTATGACTGATGATGCAAGTAAGGTCTGATGCTGTAAAGAACAATATTGCAAATGAACCTGGACTGTTAGGTCCATGAATCAAAGTAAATCGGAAGTGGTCAAACAAGAGATGGCAAGAGTGAACACAGACATTTTAGGAATCAGTGAACTCAAATGGACCAGAATGGATGAATTTAATTCAGATGACCATTGTATCTACTACTGTGGGCAAGAATCCTTGAGAAGAAATGGAGTACCCCTCATAGTCAACAATAGAGTCTAAAATTCAGTACTTCAGTGCAAATCTAAAAAACAACAGAATGATCTCTGTTCATTTCCAAGGCAAACCATTCAATATCACAGTAATCCAAGTCTTTGCCCCAACCATTAATGCTGAAGAAACTGAAGCTGAATGCCTCTATGAAGACCTACAAGACCTTCTAGAACTAACACCAAAAAGAAGATATCCTTTTCATCATAGAGGGCTGAAAAACAAAAGTAGGATGTTAAGAGCTACCTGGAGTAACAGGCAAATTTGGCCTTGGAATGCAAAATGAAACAGGGCAAAGACTAACAGAGTTTTGCCAAAAGAACACACTGGTCATAGCAAACACCCTCTTCCAACAACACAAGGGACAATTCTACACATGGACATCACCAGATGGTCAATATCAAAATCAGATTAATTATATTCTTTATAACCAAAGATGAAGAAGCTCCATAGAGTCAGGAAAAACAAGACTGGGGGCTCAATGTGGCTCAGATCATGAACTCCCTAATGCAAAATTCAAACTTAAATTGAAGAAAGTAGGGAAGACCACTAGACATTCGTGTTTTCGTGGTTTTATCACTAAGTCATGTCTGACTCTTGTGACCCCATGGATTATAGCCCACCAGACTTCTCTGTCCAAGTAATTTTTCAGGCAAGAATACTGGAATGTGTTGCATTTCCTTCTCCAGGGGATCTTCCCAATACAGGGATTGAATTCCAGTATCCTGCATTTCAAGCAGATTCTTTACCATCTGAGGAAAGCCCCAGATCTTTCAGGTGTGACCTAAATCAAATCTCTTACTATTATAGTGGAAGTGACACATAGATTCAAGGGATTAGATCTGCTAGAGTGCCAGAAGAACTAGTGATGGAGGTTCCTAACAAGAGGCAGTGATCAAAACAATCCCCAAGAAGAAGAAATGCAAAAAGCCAGAATGGTTATCTGAGGAGGACTTACAAATAGCTGAGAAAGAAAATAAGTGAAATCAAAGGAGAAAAGGAAAGTTACATCCATCTGAATGCAGAGTTCCAAAGAATAGCAAGGAGAGATAAGAAACCCTTCCTAAATGAACAGTGCAAAGAAATAGAGAAAAACAATAGAATGAGGATGACTGGAATTTTATTCAGGAAAATTAGAGATATCAAGGGAATTTCATGCAAAGGTGATCACAATGAAGGACAGAAATGGTATAGACCTAACAGAAGCAGAAGATATTAAGAAGAGATGGCAACAATACACAAAAGAACTATACAAAAAAGATACTAATGATGCAGATAACCACAATGGTGTGATCACTCACCTAGAGCCAGACATCCTGGAGTGTGAAGTCAAGGGAGTCTTAAGAAGCATCACTATGGACAAAGCTAGTGGAGGTGATAGAATTCCAACTGAGCTATTTCAAATCCTAAAAGATGATGCTATGAAAGCACTGCACTCAATATGCCAGCAAATTTGGAAAACTCAGCAGTGGCCACAGGGCTGCAAAAGGTCAGTTTTCTTTCCAATCCCAAAGAAAGGCAATGCCAAAGAATATTCAAGCTACCACACAATTGCACTCATCTCACACGCTAGCAAAGTTTTATCTTTTCTAGTGTGTGAGATATCTTTGCACTTATCTCACACGCTAGCAAAATTCTCCAAACTAGGCTTTCACAGTATGTGAACCGAGAACTTCCAAATATTCAAGCTGGATTTAGAAAAGCCAGAGGAGCCAGAGATCAAATTGCTAACATCTGTTGTATCATAGAAAACTCAAGAGGATTTCAGGAAAACATCTACTTCTGCTTCATTGCCAATATGAAAGCCTTTGACTGTGTGGATCACAGCAAACTGTCAAAAATTCTTAAGGGGATAGGAATACCAGACCACCTTACCTGACTTCTGAGAAATCTGTATGCAAGTCAAGAAGCAATAGTTAGAACTGGACATGGAGCAAAAGACTGGTTCCAAATTGAGAAAGGGTTACCTCAATGCTGTATATTGTCACCTTGCTTATTTAATGTACTTGCTTATATGCAGAGTACATCATGTGAAATCTTGGATTGGATGAAGCACAAACATAATAATCTCAGATATGCACATGACTTCATTGTTATGGCAGAAATTGAAGAGGAACTAAGGAACCTCTTGATGAAAATGAAACAGAAGAATGAAAAAGCTGGCTTAAAACTCAACATTCAAAACACAAAGATAATGGCATCTGGTCCATTACTTCATGGCNTTGCTTATATGCAGAGTACATCATGTGAAATCTTGGATTGGATGAAGCACAAACATAATAATCTCAGATATGCACATGACTCCATTGTTATGGCAGAAATTGAAGAGGAACTAAGGAACCTCTTGATGAAACAGAAGAATGAAAAAGCTGGCTTAAAACTCAACATTCAAAACACAAAGATAATAGCATCTGGTCCATTACTTCATGGTNGCACATGACTTCATTGTTATGGCAGAAATTGAAGAGGAACTAAGGAACCTCTTGATGAAAATGAAACAGAAGAATGAAAAAGCTGGCTTAAAACTCAACATTCAAAACACAAAGATAATGGCATCTGGTCCATTACTTCATGGCAAATAGTTGGGGAAACAATGGAAACAGTGATAGTCTTTATTTTCTTGGGCTCCAAAATCACTGCAAATGGTGAATTCGGTCATGATATTAAAAAACACTTGCTCCTTGGAAGAAAATTTATGACAAACCTAAACAGCATATGAAAGCAGAGACATTACTTTGCCAACAAAGTCCATCTAGTCAAAGCTATGTTTTTTCCAGGAACCATGTATGGATGTAAGAGTTAGACCATAAAGAAAGCTGAGCACCGAAGAAGTGATGTTTTTGAACTGTGATGTTGGAGAAGACACTTCGAGTTCCTTGGACTGCAAGGAGATCAAACCAGTCAATCCTAAAGGAAATCAATCCTGAGTATTCATTGGAATGACTGATGCTGAAGCTCCAACACTTTGGCCACCTAATGCGAAGAACTAAGACACTGGAAAAGACGCTGATGCTGGGAAAGACAGAAGACAGGAGGATAAGGGGACACAGAGGATTAAATGAGATGGTGGAATGGCATCACCGACTCGATGGACATGAGTTTGAACAAGCTTTGGGAGTTGATAAAGGACAGGGAAGCCTTCATGCTGCAGTCTGTGGGGTTGCAAAAGAGTGGGACACTATTGAGCAACTGAACTGAACTGATGCCAATATTAATTATTGATTGTAAAATGATAAGGAGTAGTTGGGGCTTCTCCTGTGGCACTAGTGGTAAAGAAACCGTAGGCCAATGCATGTGACACAGGAGAAGAGGGTTCGACCCAGGGTCAGGAAGATTCCCTGGAGGGGGAAAAGGCAACCCACTCAGTATTCTTGCCTGGAGAATCCCATGGACAGAGGAGACTGGCGGGCTGAAGTCCATAAGGTCACAGGTCACAAAGAGTTGGATATGACTGAAGTGACTAGCACACACACCCAAAGGGTAGTTACCTCCTACTTCACTGCTTGCTTTAATGGCACAGATCATATTCAGTATCTCCAAAGTACAATTTTAATCTATGTGCTTTTCTCCGTCTATTGCTACAACTCTGGTTTAAACCATCATCCATCCTTTCTCAACTCTGTTATATAAATTAATTGCTAACTGCACCTCTATCAGTTCTCCTGTCACCAATTCTTTTTCTTAATTTCAAGTCCAAAGATTATTTTGGATCATTACATTCCTGTCCTGCCTAAACATTCATTGCTAATTAGGTACTAATTCACAATGGCCTTTAAGACCCTTTTGTCTCTATATAATGCTCTGACCTTGCCTCCTCCTACTCTAGAGACTTTGTGTTTGCTATTTCTGGTGTTTTCTTTTTAGATATTCTGTTATACAGATATTACAAGGGCATCCAGGCAAAGGGAAGAGCAAATCAGAATTTATTTTCCATCAAATAATACAAGATTTGTAAAACTGTTGCTTTGTTTAGTTATATCATCTAGATATCTGCCAAGAAGTATCGATACCTTGGTAACTCAAAATTCTAAATATTTCAGACAATTGGAATGGAAAATACAAAGACTAATGCCAGGTTTTCCAAGAGGATAAAACAAAGTTTGAAGTTGGAGGATACATAAAAAGTATAATTATCTCAATTTTTTTTTAATAGCTGTATATAAGAGGAAAACCTGGCTGTTTGTTTTATAGTGAGAATTAAGAACCTTAATTCCCTAGTGCATGAGATATTAATACTAATACTTTCCACTGTCCTTGTTAATTATGATGTTTTACTCTTAGGGCTTTAAAAAATGCCTCAGTAAAACAATAGATAGATTGCTAATGTCCTTGACTGTGTCTCTCGGCAGTGAATGCTGTAATCTGGCTGGGGTTCCTGAGTTGATTACTCACTCTAAGTAAGTAACATATTCTGTAAATAGCAAGCTAACACCATCTGTACAGGCTGTTTTTTGACTGTTCATAAGCTACAGGAAATCAACTCTGCCCTGATTTCCTACATGATTCAATAGGGTGGAAGCCAAGGGAATACAAGCTAATGTGACCTTTAAGTACATTCCCATGATATTAAGCTTCAGATGAAAAATGAGGGCAAGGGGTAGATTGCCATTTAACATTGGAATATACATCTTTGCTGATATTAGTAAAAAAAAAAAAAGCTTAGAAATTTTGGAATTGCTTTGAAAAAATAATCACTTCAAATTTACAGACAATATTTATGTAAATTTTGTAAAGGTTAGAATTGTAAAGACTGTTCAAAATTAATTGTAATCTAGACATCTAGTGTGTTAGTCGTTCAGTCACATATGACTCTTTGTGACCTCATGGACAGTAAACCACCAGGCTTCTCTGTCCACAGCATTCTCCAGGCAAGAATACTGCAGTGAGTAGCCATTCCCTTCTCCAGGGGATCTTCCTGACCCAGGGATCAAACCTGGGTCTCCTGCACTGTAAATGGATTCTTTACTGTCTGAGTCACCAAAGATGCCCCCTAGTCACCTAGTGAAAACTGTTAGTCGCTCAGTCATGTCTGACACTTTGTGACCCCATGCCTCTCTCCATGCAGTTCTCTAGGCAAGAATACAGAACTGGGTTGTCATTCCCTTCTCCAGGGGATCTTGCTGACCCAGAGATAGAACTCAGGTCTCCTACATTGCAGGTAGATTCTCTACCATCTGAGCCACCAGGGAAGCCCAGTCATTTAGATTGGTGTTCAGATTTAATCTAATATGCTTATATTCTTATATTCTGACTGTTTTCAAGATTATTTCTAATTACTTTTAAACTCTAGCTGCCATATTGCTTTTAATGTTCCTTTTAATTCTTAGAAGCTCTCATATTATTAGATCTGATCATTACATTCTAAATCTGTAAATCTGATACACACACTTTTGTTGTAAGGATGATGTGACAGGCATTTAAAACATCTCAGTAGGAGAATGGATTTTTAAGGAAATGTTGGCAATATTGATGGATTAATGTCTATATTGATAATGTTGTTACTCCTCACTGGGAGAAAAAAACAAAAAGAAACCAAAAAATGTTCTAAACGCTCAAATGATTACTTCAGACCTCTCTGAGACAGCTGGACTTCACAGCAGGAAACACCAGAATAGCACTTAACATTTCCAGATAAACATACATATCTGAATGAAAAAAATGAAAGTGGTAGTCACTCAAGTCATGTCCAACTCTTTGCAACCCCTGGACGATAGTCTACCGGGCTCCTCTATCCATGGAATTCTCAAGGCAAGAATACTGAAGTGGATAGCCATTCCCAGGGGATCTTCCTTACCCAGGGATCAAACTGATGTCTCCAACATTGCAGGTTGATTCTTTACTATCTGAGCCACCAGGGAATCCCTAAG